>JAWNMW010000106.1:0-33421 GCA_035043565.1 Drosophila robusta
GCTACATACATCAAGATTAGGATTACTGGAGATAAGCGCCACATTTTACCTGTAAGGGCTCTTCAGCTCATAAAAGTGTGACTAGCCCATTTAATAACCTATTCACTGTGAAAATTCCATTTCAGTGTTTGATCTACGATGACTCCCAGATATTCCTACGCCCACGAAAAATCCAGATTATTCCATTATTTATGCACTGTGTTGATTTTAGGTGCCGAAAAACGTTTTTTTTTTTTATTTTTTGCACCGACCTATCCAAATTCTTTTTATTGAAATGTGTAGCAATGTGTTGAGTTAAGTTGGTGATTGATTATTTATTTACATCAATTTATCGAGAAGCGCTTATTATTGCTTATGTGGCTATGTGGCTATTTCTCTTATGCCTATGGTTATTTGTTACTACGGTTCGATTGCATAAGTACGCGATGTAGACGTATAACTGGAACTGTTGGGTGCAAAGTGGGCAATGGTTTTTGTTCCATTTCTATTTCTTGTGTTGCATCTTGAATTTCTTTTGTTTGGTTTTTATTTTTAGGTTTAGAAGCATAATTGGGTTTGTGGTTTCCTATTTTGAATAACGTATAGTATAATAAGTACAAAAATTATAATTGTTGTAATTATGAAAGGTGTGAGATTATTTTATGATATTAGTTTTTCAATATCATTGTGTTTTACAATCTTAATCTTAGATATCTATAGGGGTGGATATAGTGGTATTAGGTCTATTTCTGGTCTTAAGTAGTTTTCACTTAAAATAATGTTCTCAGTTTCAAGTCTACAATGTCACTCTTACAATTTTATTTCCATTTATTTTTACGTTGCTATTTATTTTTAAACAATTTAGTATAATAGTAGTTTCAGTTAAGTTCCATGTTCAGGTTATTAGCTTCGATATATTTAATTATTTCTTTTGTGGGTATCGGTCTTACAAATCGAAAATGGCTATATCTCCCACAGTTTTGGAGCTATTTGGAATATATATTACTGGAAAGCTCCCCCAAACATCACAGAATAAGTTTTCCGGCCACACCCCTCCCGCCACCGTAATCGCTAAAACCGATCCGTATAAAAATTTCTCGGCCAGGTCTACTCCCGCACCCGCAAATCGCAAAAATCGATATCTTCCACAATTTTGAAACTAGAGTCCCCAAATTTGAAAGGTAGCGACTTTAAATGCGACATAAAACAGATTTGCTGAAAAATAGTATCTCAAAAAAATTGACGCCCTATATAAATAAATTTGTAAAAAACAAGGTATAATTTTTTTGACTTTTCGCCGAATTTTAAAGTAAAAAACGGAAAATACCGTACAAGAAATCATCAGTTTCTTAATTCAAAAATAAATAGTTGCAAAACCAATGATTTAAATTTAAAAATGTGTATGACTGATTAATATACATATCCATTAGCTTTCAGTAATCGTTAAGCTTTTAAAATCGGTTGAGACATTCTCGAGTAATGATCAATAAGCAACCTCTAAAAAAAGCTAAAAAAAATACAATATTTTGAAAATTAAAAAAAAAATATCACCCCTGTCAAACTTTTTGAAGCTCGGTAAGAAAATTTCCTGGCCACGTCCACTCCCTCCTTCAAAAATCTCGAAAATCTAGATCTCCCACAATTTTAAAGCTAGAATCCACAAATTTGGCAGACGGTGTTTTGGGTGACGTCTTCTTAAGATCGAAACAATAAATGTTGGGCACGCCCAAAATAACAGTAATAACTTCAGTGTACTGAGAACGAGTTTTACGCAGTCGGTTACTCCAGACTGCAACGTTCTTACTTGTGTTGTCCATTTTTCTTACTTTATTTATTTATGTATCTAGCACCGGCTGATTTTATTGATTTTGGATTTTAAATTTTTATCTTGATTATATTTGTTTACACCGTAATTTGCATATACTTCACAGATTCCCTCATTTTGTGCTTTTTTAACTAAATATCTCAAGTCTGGAATATCATGATGCACCAAGATAGCTAGTAGTAAAAGTGTTTATTTTCGGTAATTAGTGTTTTTATAGAGTCCTTTACCTGCCTGCGGGTAAATTAGAATTAGTATTGTAACCTTACGCCTCTTCGCAGAATGCCCGCGGATTTCCTTTGTATGGTGTTTCGCGAAAATTTCCCAATAATTTATAGTTTGGCGTCGGTGGTTTGTATTCTGCAAATAATCTCTGCTTCAGAGAGGCCCAATCCTCGATGTTTGGCAGACCAAACGATCTAGTCACATGCCCATCCAGATTGCTTGTTGTAACTTGTTGCGGCAATGATAGGGAGTGGCGATAATTATTGCCGAGCTTAAGAACCCCAAGTTCAGCTTTCTAGCTTTTGTAGTCTTCGACATCGACGCGATCATACAGACGAACGGATAGGCAGGCGGACATGGCTAGATCGACTCCGCTGGTGATGTTAATCAACAGCGGGGTCTGAGATGCCTCCATCTGCCTGTTACATACTTTTGCACAAACCCTGATTTTTTATGCATAAGGGCAACCGCCGTCGATCCAATTAAAGTAAACTAAGCATACAAAAGTGCCACACTTGGAATTATACGTCGCACGTAAACAATAGCTAAGCGTTTCTCGCCTAATGAAAACAAATAATCAATTAACAATTGCACTTAAGATGCTCTCTCTCTCTCTTTCTATATATATATATATATATATATATATATATATATATTTTAGAATCTATTTGTTCTACATTTTTGTGCAGGGGACCTTTTCTATATCTAGTGTCAATGTCGTATTCCTGCCGGTCATTATTTAGTTTCTCTATTTTTCGTTCTTTATTTATTTGAGTATCTTGCGCCGGCTGTCCAGCATAGAGGAATATATGTGCAGGTGTCTGGCCAGTAGAGCCATGTTTGGTTTTATGGTTGTATATGTAAAGCATTGTTTCTATTTTTCTTAATTTTATTTCGTCATCGTCGGATGATTTGATTATGCGAATTTTCTCATTTAGAGTTTTATATAATCTCTCTATGTCTGCTACGACTGTTTTTGCAATATTGAGTTGTAACTGAATTCCCTCACTTTCGAGCAAACATTTTAGAGCTAAGCTGGAGAATGCATCATCTCTGTCTGCTTTCAACAGTAAGGGTTTGCCTAACTGATTAACTATACACATAAGTGAATTTTTACACTCTATCCAGTCCTTGTCTTCTATTTGTTCCAGGGTGGCAAATTTTGAATAAATGTAAAAGGCAGAAGTATCGAGGAGTTAACGCTATCCCTTTAATTAACAATCAACAATCAATTCTGATGTTATGCAGCTATATATGGCCGACATAGTTGTTTACGGGACGTCGCCTGATACATGCATGCAGAAAACGAAGTTAGTTTTGGAGACAGCGGCGCAATTTGGTCTAAAGATGAATTGGATGAAATTTAGCTTCATGCAACTAAGCATAAGCTTTCTTAGCCTGTAAGCCGTTTTTCTACGCCTAAGGACGTTAAAGCAGTTCAAGCTTTTCAGAGACTCACAGGGTTCTTCAGAAAATTCATTCCTGGATACGCACAAGTTGCACGTCCGCTTACGAATTTGCTCAGGACAGAAGTGGTGTTTAACATTGGCGATGCAGAGCAACACGCGCTACAAAGTTTGAAGCAGCTGCTTACGATGGGAGCAGAAAAACAACAGAGGCTGAGTCCAAGCGTCACAGTTACTACTTGGAAGTTAAAGCAGCATACCTTGCGATTAAGAAGTTTCGCCATTATCTGTTGGGGATCGAATACCATCTTGTCACTGATTGTGTGGCATTTAAGCAGATAACGACAAAAACAAACATACCGAGAGATGTCTCCCAGTGGATCCTGTATATGGAGGACTTCACATTCAATACAGTACATCGATCAGGGGATAGAATGAAACATGTGGACTGTCTCAACCGTTTTCCACAGATTTGTATGGTCGTGACAACAGAGCTAACAGCGCGCATAAAAAAGGCACAATAGGATGACGATTTCATAAAATCCATTGTAGAGATTCTGAAGCAGTACCCATACCAAGACTACAAGCTTAAAGGTGGTATACTGTTCAAAGTCGTGAATGGCAACGAGTTGCTCGTTGTTCCAAAGTTGATGGAACGGGAGGTTCTTCAAAGATCGCACGAAGTTGGACATTTTTCAACTGCTAAGACGATGCACTCAATTCAACAACAAAACCGGATCCCGCACCTTGACGGCAAAGTACCAAAGTTGATTGTATCAGTTGTATCCTTTTCAGTAAGAAATTGGAAAAACAAGAGGGCTATCTGCACTGCATAGACAAATGAGATGTGCCGCTACATACGCTGCATGTTGATCATTTGGGCTCTATGGATGGAACAGCCAAACAATACAAATACATTTTTGTGGTTTTTGATGCGTTTTCCAAATTTGTATGGTTGTTCCCGACCAAATTAACTGTCTATGAGGAAGTCATCAAGAGGCTAAGCGTCTGGTCGTATGTGTTTGGTTTTCGCAAGCGCATAATTAGTGACCGAGGATTAGCGTTTACATACAGCACTTTCGGCGAGTTTCTCAACGAGAATGAAGTCTAATATGTTCGACAACGACAGGAGTGGCCAGAGGCAACGGTCAGATTGAACGTGTAAGCCGTTCAATTTTGAGTATTATAGTGAAGCTGTCGGTTCATGAGTCGACAAAGTTGTACAAATATGTACCACAGGTCCAAAAGGCGATTAATTCAGACATACATGCAACATTGAAGTCGTCACCATTAGAGGTCATGTTTGGTTCTAAAACGCACAGCCATAAGTTGGCCAGCGAATATCTAGGTCCATATGAAGTCACCAAAATCAAACGAAACGGCCGTTATGATGTCAGAAAGGTGGCACATGTCGAGATACCAAATATGACGGCAGTGAAAACATGAAGTTGTGGCATTTTGTAGCGGAGAACGATGAGATATTATCATCTGGGACAGATGAGGATGATCAGGAGTGCCGTATGTAAACGCTATCCTGTTAGTTAACATTTACTTAAACAGCATGGAGTCGGTAGTCGATCGGCGTGAGTTGTCAAGAAAAGAAGCCGTTTCTTGTGAAGCTGTTTTCGTGAAGTTAAAATATCAGAAGTCGTCAGATCGTTTTAAATGAACTATAGATTTGATACTCTTTACTTTGTATTATGAACCACAATAAATAAATAAACATTATTATAATAAATATATTACATAAATGTCAGATGTAATAATATCTATCATGAATTTATCGCGACAATGCTAAGGTTTGGGTGTGATTTTAAAAGGCATTTTTGTATCTCAGTGCTCTGTTTTGGCTAAATTGTACACATTGTATTCATTTATTGCATTTTGAATTAATAGTTGGCTATTTCGAGAATAATGATTTTCTTTAAATAATTATAGATATAGGTATAGAAGTTTTTCATGAGATTGGAGTATAATTTCTTTGAATTCGGCATAAGAGCTTACGTTTTTTAGTAAGATTAGACTACGAGTCACCTTAGTATGTGAGGTATTAATTATTTCTTTATGAGCTTTTTGAATGACTTCAAAATTTGCATCACTCACTATGTATATTATTTTTTATGAATGACGTGATTAAGCAAAAATTGCTTAGCCTTTCCATGGGTAATATTATCATAATGGATCGTGCTTATTGAATTGCCAGAAAAAGTTGATTGTTCCATTTTGTTTTGATCGGATTTAATGAATATTTTGTGTCTTTTAAATACATTTAGAGGTTTTTCTGTTAATTGTATAAGGTCACTGCTGTGTTCATCTGCACTATGTTGGGTGGCTTCACCGAAATGATTTTCGTTCAGTTTGATTCTGGACATGACATTAGAAATTGAGCTTTGTTTGCTTTTAATATATTCAATTCAAGTCAAATTCGGCCAATCTTATTCTCCACATTTGTAGTTTAGCATTGGTTCTTTTAAAGTGTAAGTAAGTAATGACGAAACGTTTTAGTAGCCCAAACTATGGCGAGTAATTCTATTTCTATAGCACTGTAATTTATTTCGTGATCGTTAGCGTTCTACTAATGAAAGATATGGGGTGACCATCCTGAGAAAGAGCGGCACCTAGATCCAAATTACTAGCATCTGTGGTTAGTACAAAATTTTTTTTGAAATCAGGAAGTTTTAGAATTGGGTCACTTGTTATCAATGCTTTCAGTTTCCCAAATACCTCTGCATAATCGTGGTTTTTATGTCTATTTTAGCTCCTTTTTAAATAACGTATCATGGGTTTTGCCACGTTAGCGTAATTTGGGATAAATTTCCGATAATACCCGGTTAATCCAAGGGATGCTTTGATCTCTTTGATTTTGTTGGCATTAGGTATGAAACTATGGCTTTGATTTTAAGAGGATTTGGTTTAGTCCATCGGGAGTTACAATGTGACCTAGAAAGTTTGCTTCTTTTTCAAGAACTCGCATTTATCTAATTGCAGTTTTTAATTTGCTTCGGACAGTTTATCGAAAACTAATTGTAGTGAGTTGAAATGCACATTGAGAGATGTAGAAAAAACAATTATGTCGTCTAAGTAAACTAGGAAATGTTTATTAAGCAGTGGTATAAGTATGTTATTCATGTATCTTTAAAATATAGCTGGTGCGTTTTCCAGACAGAATGGCATGCGAACATATTCATAATGACCATTTTTCGTAGAAAATGCAGTTTTGGATATAGATTCTGGATCCATTTCTATCTGATGGAAACCTTTTGCCAGGTCAATTGTTGTAAAATACTGACATTTTCCTAATTTACCGAGTATTTCGTCCATATTGGGTATGGGACATCTATTAGGTATGGTTATTTCGTTTAGTTTTCAGTAAAACAAATTAGGATCATTAATTCGGAAGAAATAATTTTCCCATTAATTACTTTGCGTAAGAAGATTACACCAAGCATGGTTCTACGATATGAAAGAAAAATTGATTACACTAGGTTACAAAATCCAGTTTCTTTTGTATTGTTTACCAAACTTAGTTATTCTAATTCATATGAGGCTCCATCTGTCGAAAAAACACTTTAAAAATATTTACATGGTGCGATTTTTTATTTTAAATTTTCAACGTATGGTAGTTTTTTAGCTTTTTTTAAGAGGTGAGCTTGCAATATTGATCATTACACGAGAATGTCGTTACCGAAGAAAAGCTTAACGATTAATGAAATGTAATGAATATATCTATTAATCAGTCATACACACTTTTAAATATAAATCATTGGTTTTGCAACTAAATATTTTTGAATTAGGAAAATTATGATTTCTTGTGCGGAATTTTTCACGATTTTTATATTTTTAAAGTAGTTTTTCGGCGTATAGAGCTCCATATGTATCAGAAAAAGTAGGTTTGGCAAAAAATACAATTTGGCTGTTACTTAGGGTAATCCCACTTGCTACCCCAGCAGATTAGATGCCACGCCCTCATATATTGATTTCGCAATGCTTAGAATATCCGATAGTTGGGACCTGGAGTCCGACCATCTTGCATTGGTTATTGACTTAGACTCCGAAGCAACTGAGATGACAACGAACTCGCGGCTCCTAACCAGAAATGCCAATATCGCAGCATTCAGAAACTCACTGAATAGCTAAATCCATCTCAATTTGGATATAAACACCGTGGACGACATAGATCATGTGGTTGATCTCTTTACTAGTAAGGTGTTGCAAGCAGCCGAAGAAGCAAACAATAACGGTAGCAACTCTGAATTTCGTTTTAATCGCCCAATACGTCGCTCTTCCTCCGAAATAGCAAACCTTTTAGCCATCAAGAGATTATTAAAAAGGCGATACCTTCGGATCCACCACCCCGAAGACAAAATGCTTTGGCGAAGAGCTGCCAGCGAGCTACGTGAAGCATTACAACTTCTTCGCAACAAGCATTTTGATACATTGCTAGCGAACTTGGACTACACCGCTGACTCCCACTACTCGATATGGAAATTTACAAAAACTATCAAAGGGCAACCACAGCAAGTGACTCCCCTGCTTAATAACTCTGGAGAATGGTGCAAATCATTTGAAGAACAGGCGACAACTTTTGCGGAGCACTTAGCCGAGCGATTTACACCACTGGACACAGCCACTGTAGCTAATAAAGAAACACCGAGGCAATTCTTTCAACTCCGGTACTAACGTGTCTCCCAATCAAAGCCATTCGTCTAGAAGAGGTCAGCAAAACAATCCGTAAGCTTAAAAACAAGAAAGCCCCAGATCTTGATCTTATAAATAATAAAGTACTGAACGTCCTTCCAAAACGAGCAATTCTTATGGTCACGATAATATTTAATGCATGCTTAAGATTGCAACACTTCCCCACGCATTGGAAAGGAATGAAAAGGAGAGACCAGATGAAGAATAGCACAGAAAACGTAACGTAACCGTTTATTATATAAGAAAATAAAAAAAGTGAAGAATATTGTCCCTTTTTATATAATAGTTTTGTGCAAATGTATGTATCAGGCAGAAAGAAGTATCTCAGACTCCATAAATATAAATATTCTTGAACACGACGATGAGCTGAATCGATCTAGCCATGTCCGTCTGTGCGCCTGTATGAACGCAGCGTTGTCGGAATCTACAAAAGCTAGAGACTAAAACTAAACGACTATAGATTCTGTAATACAATACGCATTACGAGTTTATCATTTTTGGCGATATTTTGCACCGTTTCACTAATATCGATAAAAATCGATTTAAAGGCCTTCTTTTTTAGTTTTCTTAGCATATCTCCTGGACTTTAAGAGTTAGAGTTAGAGTTGAAATGTATGTGAAGACAGGGTTCAGGGAATCTCCTAGTCCGGCGCTCCCGTCTAGAGCTCTTTACTTGTTTTTATTAATTATATATACATACATTCGCCAAAATATCTCAATGCGCAGCAGCAATAAAGAGGTAAAACCAAATGTCAAGGCAAAGAGTTTAAGCAAAGATAAGAGTGCAGCTAGAAATTTCATAAGCTTAAGAGTTCCTAAGGAAGTTGCTTTGTAGAGCAGCGCTACGTAATTATATGTAAGCGAACAATTTGAACGACTTCATCCTTTTCCAACACTATTTCCATAACTCCAGTTGGTGGCCACTTTAGGGGCGGAAGATTTTAGTCCTTGACGAGAACGACATCGTACACGCATAGACGCGGATCGAAAGTATGCCATTTGGAGCACAGCTGCAGAAGAGTCAGGTACTCTTCCCGCCATCGAGACCAGAATACCTGTTACATGTATGGTACGCGCTGCCAGTCATCCAGACGGTTGAACTAAAAATGCGTCAAATCAGGCTCAAAGAACGATGAGTTGAGGCCACCAGTCCATTGTCCATTGCGGTTAACAAATAGTTGCTTTACTTCCAGTAGCTCATGCTTCGCACCAACAAAATTCGTTGCGTTATCCGTCCAGACCTGTAGTGGTTTGCCGCAGATGGAGTTGAATCTCTTTAATGCATTCAAGAACGAAACCGTAGATACCATATACCATTGTCAGCATTTTGTTGCGAAGTAGACGAAGATGCTCTGATAGCATTTTACTGGAGCTTAATTCCGAACATTTAGTATATAAAAAAATGTTCTGCAATAGTTAACATCTGTGACTTCAAAAGCTCGGCAACAATTCAAGCGTTCTTTGGGAAAATCAGCTATGATGTACTCTACTAAACAAGGCTTGGCCGGAAAGCATCTGACACATTTTCCAACCATATTGGGTACAGTCTTCCTTCCGCCAATCGGTCAACAATGCAAATGAATGCGAGCGAGAAGCGTCCGTGGACCAGCGTGCAGGTTCCCTTCATAAAAATTACAAATGAACGAATTAGTGATGGCATGCAGCCTGTGAAGAATTATTGGATGACGTGCAGTCCAGAGCTTTTTAACGACCATCAACGACCATCAAAAATGGGTTCAGAGATATATCAACGAAGGGGCTGCAACAAAAAAAAGCTTTCCTTAATTCAAGCTCTGGTTTTTCTGGTAAACAAGAAACCGGCCAGTCCGATTTGTTTCCACAGAGGAACTGAGGGCCGTTAAACCAGAATGACGAGTTAGGCAATTCATGTGGTGTAGATCCTCTGGAGAATATGTCCACCGGATTCAGAGTTGTGGGAGCCGTGTGTTGGCTCTTGAATGGCGGAAACTCGAGTAGCTACAAACGTTTGGTTTCGAGGGTTCGGTCCTTATCCAAGAAAGGCATACGGATGTATCTGACCAAAAATAAAATTTTCCATCAATGAAATTGATTCCAGATATTTTAAGCATGAGTTGCGCTAATAAAACGGCGCCACAGAGTTCCAGGCACTGTAATTGTTTTCAATGGAGCTACTCGCGGCTTGGATCAAAACAGTAGCTCCAATCGCCACGCTGCTGGCGTCGCAGAATCCATGTACTTCTACTACGGCAAGGAGATCGTAGCCATCGATATTACCGGACCGATCAGTTCAAGTGGGGCCAGCCGTCTGATTAAGAATTTGGATTGACTCTTGAATCGAATCCTCCCAGAAATAAGGTCAACATAGAAATCGCGGCTTAGAATGCGAGATCCAATGGGAAACGCTTTTCCTTCATCCATGGACGGTTGATACATGGCATGATAATGATAACTGTATCCAATTTAAATCATTCGGTGATGTAATACGTACGCAGCGATACATTTTGCTTGTTTTTAAACGGGCAGTTGTCTGGCAGCTCTTGAAGAAGCTTTATCTGACCAACACAGAGAAGTTTATAAAATCGTCTAGCTCCAAGCACTAAATCCTCGCATTGGGGCTTAAAGAACAGTGGATCTGTAATTCTTATGTTGGCGGGAATCTTCCAATTTGCAGTATTAATTACAGTGACCGTGGTGCCTTGTGTACCAAAACGAAAACACCAGAGACAATGGCTGATGTTCTTTCGTAATTGAAGCTGCTGAGCGAGGCGAGACGACAAGGTAGTGCCTGAGAGATTTTAGCAAGCACCATAACAGTGGCTAACAGGACAACATCAGTGCTGAGGTACTGGGCAACAAGAGAGGTTTATGCAGATGGGTAAGAATTAGAAAAAGAGAAGAACGGGCAGTAGGCGAAGAATTGACAGCTCCAGTATGTTGTCCCGAAGGCGAGGGAACATTGTTTACGTGCAGCCGCGAATGATGCTTGACTTCACATATCTTACAACATTCAGAGCTGCATAATCGTCATCGGTGATCCTTCTATAAACAATTTAAGCATAATGCATGGCGTTCAACTTCTCTAAGTCGTAGAGCATCTCTACTCCAAAAACATTGCGTATGTTTCTACGATGGTAACAGGTTGACAAACAATGAATTGTCCAGCTTCTTTTCCCACTTGGCCTGTGACGTTGGGTCCAGCTTTTGCAGAATAATCTGCACAATTATGCATCTAGCGATCTACTTTTTGAAGCGCGTATGTGAGTATTAAATTGGTCGCACAGCTCCGTCAAAGCCACGCTCTTTCTACCTGCTACGCTCTTGAGTATCTTAATTACACATTTTGAAAATTTAAAAAAAATCTCACTATAGAAACATATGTATCAGAAAAACTAAGTTTGGTAAACCATACAAAAAAAAATCGGATTTTGTTACCTATGTGTGCCTGAAAAACAAAACGGCTGTCGTTTTCCAATAAATCAAGAACGATGCTATAATTATCATCTAAGATTTATAAGGATTAAATTGCAGCCAGCGCTGAATCCCAAAGGCACGAACGAAGATGTTGCAGCTTCTCAATATCTACTATATCTGGATGATTTTTTATGACTGTTGTAAACATAAAATATATGTCAGCACAATTTGTGTATCCACCACTAAACGTAGGCAACTTAAAAAGAGCTAACGCAGGAGTTGCTTTTGACTTAATAGTTTATGTCGGCATAAGAGTGGGATCGCGAAATGTCGAAAAGGGCAACATTTGAGCATTGCGTTTGGTCATTCGTTCTTAATCTCTGTTTCAAGACACACTGCTAACTCGGCAAAGTCTACATGCAATTGGCTACCAATTTGGTCTAAATCCAACCCTTCTAGGCTTATATGCGCCGTTTTAAAAGTTGACTGAAGTCGCTCGATTCAATTTAACACTTAAACCGAACTCATCAAAGGGGCCAAGAGTCGCATTGCCCAACGCATTTTGGAACGCTTTCAAGCTTTCATAAATTGCAATTGAAAAGAAGCTTTAAAAGGGGCTTAAAGTTGTGTGCCCTTAGATCCAAAAGTGTGGGAGATATATATTGTTGTACCCTTATTTTAAGGGGGTGACCACTAATCTACCTTTAATTTTCGGTGACTCTAGCTCAAAAACAGTGGAAGATATAGCTATTTCCGATTTTTTAAGGCAGAGGGGTTATTCTAGTTGGAGTGGCCGGGAAATCAAGGTCGCAATTTTTGGGGGACGTCACTAGCAATCTACATACCGAATTTGGTGACTCTAACTTTAATATTGTGGGATATATTCACCTTTTATCAATGTGCGATTTGATTTGCCAGCCTCCCTGTGGGCGTAGCACAAATATCTTAACGCTTTGTCTGAAGCAATTAACTACAGGTATATTTTCAAAATTTCAAGTCTCTATCTTAAATACCGCCGAAAATAAAATTGCGTACATCCGGACAGACGGACGGACAGCATGACGGACATTGCACAAATCGAATATACCCTTTTCACTTCGTACTCGTGTATAATTAAACTATGTTAATGTTTACAATATGTTAATTGTTTGTATATACGGCAGGCGGACCGGAATTGGTTCGTGCAAGTATACGAGAGTAGTTAATTAAGCGAGATACAAGTGGCCAGAATAGTTGCTTCGCAGAGCAACGCTACATAATTATATATAATTGTTTGTTTTGTGCAAACAATTTGCATTATTAATCAAGTTGTTTGAGCAGCGTAACCAAACAATATGCTTTAACGCCGTCAGAAGCGAAGTGAGGGGCAAGCCTAGAAACAAAAATGTGTTTCTTCGGTGGAACACCAACTAGAAGCTTAGATGTCACAGTTGCGATAGTTGGACCACTATCATCTGAGGTGGTTACCGGTGGACCAGTTAATAAATTTTCTATTGGTAGCTTTGGAACTAGAACGGACGAATGGGACAAAATGTCTGATTTTGCTTGCTCAAACTTTATACAATTAGTAACCGAACTTGTGTCAACAGCAGACATTGTAGCTATAGAGGTAGTTTTAGGTTGCTGATTTACGTTAGGAAGCTAATGGTCGCTTGGCAACGGCACGTCACGAAGAGTGACAACAGCTTTAAACCATCCAATTGAGTGTCCACAGCTGCGAGCTGATCGTTAAAATTGCGAAAACCAACGAATACGCTTATATAGTCAGTCCTCATCTGCTGATAGGATGATACTATTCCAAATAACCTGCATCTTTGAAATGCACAACGGTATCACATTGCCAACAGGGTATGTTGGATTGAGTATGAATACTAGTTTTTTTGGAAAAATGTTTTTAACAAGCGTCATTAGATACCATTTTAATTGGACTAATTATGAGTCATTTCCAAAGTACAACACACGCGAAGAGTAAATAAACACATATAAATAAACTAATAAAAGCCTAAACATCAGCCCAGAATTGGGCTGCTGAGCGTGGAGAGCAGAAGAAAGATAAAGCTAATGCAGAAAACTAATCGGTTATATTAAATCATTACGAACTTGGCTACCCGGTTGCCAAGAAGTAATCGCCTACCTGCACAAGTCGGCTTCTTACAATGCTTTTTCGTGTGGCTTACTTTCACAGTCGGAGAGTTAAAGCAGTCGATCATTCATTGCTACTAAGCTCTTTGCCGTCTGTATGTCCGTCTGTAGAGATGGAGACTACAGAAGCTAGAAAGCTGAACATGGACTTTTTAAGATCGTGTGTACCTTGCGCAGATCAAATTTATTTCTAATCTTCGATAACTGGACTTGTTTGCTTATTATTGCTTATTATCGGTTTTTTGAGCATATCCTATAAACTGTTAGAGCTAAAGCCACCAAAATGGTTTAAAATGTTCGCGTAAAGCATACTCAGGTAAGGAATATTTTGGATTTTGGATACATCCCCCAATTTGCCCCATATATGCAAATATGCGAAAAGCCGCAATTCAAATACAACGGACTTGTACTTCGGCTTGCTCTTAGGTTTCAACGCTCTTGTTAAGCACTGAAAATTTCATTTTAATAAAGAAATGTTCTCTAGTCGGCAGTATTCGTCTAGGAGAGTTAGTGACCGAGCTGCGAGCTGTCGTTTTGTATATTTTGGTCCCCTGCATTTATACATCCATATACATAATAAACTAAATTTGGCTCTAGCCAGGCTCGAGACTTCGAGATATGTTAAGAAAACTATGGGTTAAAATCGATTTTTATCGATAATGATGAAACGGGCAAGATATCTGACGGACGGACGGATGGTTATGTTTAGATCGACTCAGCTGTTAATGCTAACGAAGAATATATATACTTTATATATATCTTTATCGGAGATGGCTTCTTCTGCCTGTTACATACATTTTCACAAAACCATTAAAATAGGGTATTTTAACCATTTTCAATGGATATCTCGTAGTCCGATGCTCCCGACTAGAGCAATTTAACTTGTTTCACTTTGCTGTTGCGTTGAATGGTTAATACGTTCGACTTCTTGTATTCTTATTTGCGTTTACAAAGAAACCCTATGTTTAAAAGTTAAAGTATTTACAAACTTAACAAATTCGAGAGAAAATTCTCTTCTAGTTTTTATATACTCAGTAATTGAACATAAATCTGATAGAAATAAATGTTATATTCAATAAAGTTCTCCGTGTTTAATTGATGTTGGCACAGCTGGACTTACATGAAAAGCGTTCAGGCATAGCGTAAAAAGATTAAAGTGGGAGTCACAAACAAAAATCTTCTTCTTGTAGGATTGGCATTTATTTGCAGTAGGCAAGCCAATTTTTAAAATTTTTAATTTTCGTGCTATCAGTACACCCTTTCCCTGAATAATGTACTTGAATTTTTTCATGGTGCTGTAAAATGTTCAATCAAAATGAGGGAAAAATGTTCCTTCCTATTTCTAAAGTTACAATTGGAACTATTATTTAAAATATGTTTAATATTAACATTTAATATATTAATTGCATAAATAAGGGTGTTTGCGCCTCGACACGCCGAAACAATACACATTAAGCCAATGCGTAAGTAAGTGTGTGAGCAACACATTTAGATGCATGAAATTCTGAAGGTTGCAATTTTTTAAACATGCGACGTCACCGCTAAAATTTCCTTGCGTGTGCAATTTTTGCATGCCGAAGTGAAGCTGATGTGACGACACGTCGACGCGCCGCATTGCGTTCTAAATAAGTTCTAGCTACTGGCGCCTCGCCTCGCGTAAGCAATAACAACGGCACTGCCCCGGATAATGAGGGCAGACGACGAAAAAGTTTATGTCTCTTTTGTCGTGGGGTGCTGCTATATGTTCTCGTAAAGCATACGCATGTTCCCACTCGCCTCTTACATGAAAAAAGGCAATTGAAATACAAAAGACTTGCGCTTTCGTTTGTACATCCTCTTAATTTAGAAGTCATTCATGAATTTAGTTTTCTTACTGCACAGCTTTCGGCGTGAGTTTGTGTTTGTGTATGTGTGATTCTGTGTATTTGTGTATGAATGCAAGGGGGTTGAAATGCCTGTAACGACAGCTCGCATCTGGGTTCAGGGTATCTCCTAGTCGGGTACCCCCGACTCGAGTAATCTAACAGTCAGTTGTTGTATCTTTTTTGCGTTTACAAAAAAACCTTAAGTATGAAAGATAAAGTATTTAGCAGCTCGAAAAATTCGAGCGAAAATTCTCTTCTAGTTTTTATATACTGAATGGTTGAACATAAATCTTCTAGCAATAAATGTAATATTCAATAAAGTTTTCTGTATTGTCACACATCGAGTCCCAGCTAAACATAATGACCCTGTGTATAATTGGTGCTGGCACCGCTGGACTTTGCTGTGCCCGACGCGCCCTTGAGCGTAATCAAATTCCTACAGTTTTTGAACTTTCGAATGAAATTGGAGGGACATGGGTTTATAACAATGATACTGGAACAGTTAATGGCATTGATGTGCACAGCAGTATGTATAAAAATTTGCGGTAAGTAATTAACAAGTGGATTAAATCACCTTGCAATTCAGTGTAACCATATTTCATATGAAAATATATAAATTTTTGCAAATTGTTGGAGTGAGAGTTTGTAGGCTTGATCTTTAGAGGAGGTTATCACAAAGACTATATAAACAAGTATGAACGTTGCAGTCGGATGTAACCCACTGCGTAATACTCTTTCACAGTAGACAGAAGCTATTATTGTTAGTTGAATTTTATTGCTATAATTTGTCATATTCTGTCATTTTATTTTGTCCAAGAGTATTTATTAATAATTACATTAATAATTGGCAACTAATTGAAAATAAACACTTTTTGTGAATTTTATGTTACACTATCAACAACACGAATTAATGTATAAAATAAATTTAAGCGCCACCTATTGTTCAGTTTCATAAATATTGTTATTATTATGCGGATAAAAATAAACTACGATTGAGGGATTTTTAAATTCACATTAAGACATATTGATTATTGAATTGCCACGCTCCCAGTGGGCATAGCCGAAATCTTTTAACACTTTATTTAACGCAGGTATACTCGAGTATACATACATTCCAAGTTTCAAGTTTCTAGCTTCAATGGCGATAGAGTTTGCGCACGGAGGAACAGCAAGCCGGACATTGCACTAACCCAATATACTCTTTTCACTTCGCGAACAAGTATAATAAATATTTAGAGCATAAAACATATTTATATTGCGCTCAGCTCGGCAAGTACGCCGCTGATTTTTGCAGACGAAACAATAATTTTGTTAGATTTTATGCCCTGTCCGCCACATTTCACTAATTTATATTTACATATGGACATATGATTATACCCTGAACCCATTGAAAATGGGTAAAAAGGTTTTGTGCAAAAGTATAAAGTATATATATTATTGATTAGGACAACAAATTTTACCATTTTTTTTTTGTGTTTTCGATATCTTACTCCGTTTCATTAACATCGATAAAAGTTTATTTAAAGAGTTGGTCTTTTTAAGCTGATCTTGGAGACTACACGAGTTAGAGCCATCAAATTTGATTAATCTTTTAGTTTACTTTGTTCTCGAAAAACAGATACAGATCAGAAATATTTCAATTTTTGGATGCCTCCCCCACATGCCCCAAATAAAAAAAAAATTGCATTCAAGTACTACAGACTCATTCGCTTTGGTTTGTACAACTCTAAAACTATCGAGCTCCTGTAGTCTCCCAGATCACAGCCTTCATACAGGCAGACAGACAGACATGGCTAGAGCGACTCGGCTAGTAATGCTGACCAAGAATATATGTACATTCTTCATGGGTTCGGAGATGCCTTTTTCTTCCTGTTACATAAATTTACACAACGCCATTTACCTATTGTCAATGGGTTCAGCGTATAATAACTACTTTAGTCATTTAAATAAAAAAAGTGTCAATTTGTGACAGAGTCTGATCTCAGAATATCCTTTATGTTTTATTGCTTAACTTTGCTTATCTTTACACAATGTACTTAGAACGAATTTGCCAAAGGAGATTATGGGATTTCCAGATTTTGAAATTGACGAAGACAAGGATTCCTATCCCTCATCCAAAGACATTTGTTGTTTTTTAAATCGGTACACTGATCATTTCCAGTTGAGAAAGCATATAATATTTAATTCATACGTGATTCGGGTTGTAAAGAAGTGCGGAATGTGGCAAGTAAGTATGATTTAATAGTATCAGTGTATCAATGCCTAACTTCATTTTATGGTTTAATCTCTAATTCGCACAGGTACTTGTAAAAAATCTATTGACGAATATTGTACAGTTTTATTACTTTGATAAAATACTAATTGCAAACGGACACTATCATACACCAAATTATATTCAAATTACCAATGCAAATATGTTTAGAGGTGAATATTTGCACAGCCATGATTATAGAACCAACGACATTTTTAATGGTAAATAACATTTTATTTATTCCTTCACATATAAATGTATATGTACATATGTACAGCTGTTGACAACTAATTGGAAACAAAGGTTTTGACTAATTGTTATCACACATATAAATTTCCAAAACTTTGTATGGGCACCGAAAAACTTAAACAATTTTTAGTGTAGTACATATTAACGTAACAAAATATAGTTAGATTTCAACAGATCTTATATATCTATATATAACGGAAGTTTTTCTATACAAGCTGCAGATTCAAACAAGTCAACTAATTGGAAACAAACAAAATAATATAAAAAAGAAGATAAACAGAAGACAAAACAAAAAATTTCAAAAAAATGCATGATAGATTAAAATAATAGCAGTACTTTGTGGAGAATCGATTTTATATCAATATAGCTACGCAGCGACCCTGTATTTCTATAATATACCATTCCAAAACTTTTCTAACTTGTTTGAATTATATATCGAAATTTATTATTTTTTGCTTGGCGACGACTTTTTTTTTAGTTTTCCCTTTAATGTACGATATGATTTACATCCGGGGTTGACGATAGCCACTCGAAAACAGTCATGGAGTTTGCCTGGCAAAATATTTTGGTTAGATGCGCTTTATGCTTAGAATCATTATCCTGCTTGAATGTTTAAATAACAATCGTTTTTTTATCCGACCACGGAATTAAAACATTATTAGGTATGTCAACATATTTCTCTTTGGCCTTTTGTGCAGTGTATGGGACCAACTCCATTCCAGTAAAAGAGTCCAAGAGTCCATAGTACAATAATACTGCCACCTTCATACTCAATAATGGTTGATACGTATCTAGGATCTAATTCCTAGCTTTTTGGGCGTCGATTATATTGTCTACTATCCAGACCAAGACAATCAATCTTTATTTTATCACTCCCGACCACATATTTCTATTTTTTCGGAGACCAATCAACATGGTTCTTAGCATGAAAGGTCATACTCAAGATTCTTGTTTCTAATTAGTTGTCAACAGATATATGTTTAAATCCTTTTTTTATATCATATTTAAAGATAAATCTGTGTTGGTAATTGGAGGAGGACCGAGCGCTATGGATTTATCGAATATTATATCAAAATCAGCAAAAAAAGTTACGCTTAGCCATCATTTACATGGTATTTCCCACTCAATTTTTTTAAAAAATGTTGATACCAAACCTGATGTCAGGCAGTTTAATGAAAAAGGAGCATATTTTATAGATGGTTCTTACAAGGAATTTGATACAATTTTCTTCTGTACTGGTTATAAGTATTCTTTTCCATTTCTAAGTATAAATTGTGGTATATATGTTGAAGACAACTATGTTCAACTGCTTTATAAACAATGCATTAATATACGAAGCCCAACAATGGCATTTATTGGCTTACCATTTTATGTTTGCGCAGCACAAATGATGGATTTACAGGCACGTTTTGTTTTAAGCTATTTTTTTGAAAAAAACAAATTGTTGTCAACGTTGGAAATGACTGAAGATACTCAACAAAAAATGAAACCACTTTGCGGAAATTGTAACAAAAAGCGACATGCTCACATGCTGGGAATCAATCAGGTGAAAGAAACCTTTACTGATTACTTAATTAGTTTAGTTTATGATGTGGAAATGCCAACAGTACATATTTACCCTTAAGCTTAACCGTAATACCTTCACCCCGGTACATTTCTTGTTGCAGAGTACTTACCTGATAGCCCCATTCCACAATGCCCATATCTTACATTTAAATGCGTTTGTTTTGGCGGTAACATTAGCAAATTTCCGGTGTCGGTAACATGTGATGGAAAAATTACCACTTGCATTAAATTAAACAGATGATTGGATTGTTTTAACCTATATTTGTGAAATAAGAAATAAGAGTTTGACGAGTTTATTGGACAATATGAAAGCGTCTTGAGGCTGACCTAAACGCTACAACATTTTTTTCCACAAATCAAATAATACAGCGTCGTAGCATACACATTTAACTGACGGCTTTCGGTGTTTGCTATTTTTACATATTGAAATTTTCGAGATGATTAAAATTACTAATTTTATTTTAAAATTACCGCTCTACTTCGTTGCTATATCAGCTGTTTTCATAACATCGATAAGAGATTTAATAAATCATCACAGGAGATACAAATTATTCATGGCAAGTTGCAACATTTTCGAGTATATTAAATATGTAAGACATATGACATATGTAAGGCGTTATAGTTAAAATCCAGACCGCGACAATATGTTTGTAATGCTCATTTGGACTTATGTTTCTTGTAGAAATATTATTGCCTGCTTTTCTGTTATATAAAAATGCTGAAACAATTATTTTTGTTTGTCTTTCAGATGCAGTATTACACTGAACTAGCTACAGTAGCGCAGATTGAAAATATTAAACCAGTTATGGCAAAATTACATATTGAAAGTAGTAACTGTTTTAATGAAAATTTGATTTACTTTCGTGACGACATTTTTAAGATAATTGATAGTGAAACATTTATAAAAGTCAATTAAAACTATTTTTTTTTAATTTTAACTATTACCAATTTTTAAAAAACATGTGCAATATGGCATTCATCTAATTCTTCCAGAGCATTATTGTATGATTTTATATTAAATTTAAATTTTAGACAGAGCACTTTGCGCATGTCATAATAAATATCTCATTCCGTATTTTAAGTCTTATCGTTTAGAACAAAAAGCCCGGCCAAACAGTCAATTAAGATTATACAAAGACGTTATATAAAATTTGTTGGAACCAGTTCTCTGGTGGTCCATCTTTGCGGTGAAGGGGGTGAGCGCAAGGTTCACGCCGATCCTTGTACGTATAGAAACATTACAGCTTTTCACCCCATCAGCTGATAAAAATATTGAATAGCGACTACTGATACAAGCTGCATTCCGCCGCTAGTGTTGGTAGTCGGAAAGCAGCTGAAAGCTGGTCATCAGTAAGACTCAGAGCAAGCTCTTACCTCGGAGGCCTGCAGCACTTTTAGTTGTCCCTAAGAAACGATTGCTAAGTAATTGACTGTTTTGCAAACAGCTTGCAGCTTGTGAAGTATTATTATTTTTTATATAATACCATTGGTGCGAAGGTCTCGAAACTGATCAATTACCAACTCCTTCTTTACGACGGTTCCCAAAAACGGTGCGCATGGTGGCTCTCAGTCTTGTTTGTTGGGTTGAGATGCATAAACACGTTAACGGGCAAGGAGTTAACTAAACTGGTTAGTTTGAGGCCCCGGGCACAAATGAATCCAACAACAACCACTGCAGTCTGCATCTTCTGTCAAAAAGGAGATAGACAGAGGTCGATGCCATGTGAAAATTGTCTCAGCACTAAGTTATCTATTCGGAGATGTACAAGGCATCCACAGGACAGCAAATGATTATATGCAGCTGCGTCTAAGGAAACAGCCAGCCTACAGCTCCAGTGCAGAGACATCACAGGTCGAAATTGGAGGTCCCGACGATCTATCGGCAAAAGAGGAAGTGTATGAGATGGTCTAGCAAACCTTGGAAGACCCGTGACTAACTAGCGAAATCCAGTCGTGGAACGACAGGCGGTCTACAGGCGGATATAATTCTCTTGCCAACTAACAAACTCCAGGGTGCTGGGGCCAAGATGCGTTTGGCGTCCTGCAGCCGAAAATCTTAAAAACTAATATGTTATGTGCACAAATGCACATAAGCAATCAAAGCTGCAAGCTGGGTTTGAACCGAACAGGTTCGAAGGCAGAACTTCCAACATTTTTAAATCATGAACCGAACCCCAAAAATTAACCATTTTGAAAGAGACAGCTGAACCTGAAACCAACCTCGCTAAGTTGTGTAAAATGGGTATAATGGTTTTATGCAAATGAATGTAACAGACAGAAGGACGCATCTCCGACCGCATAAAAATATTTATTTTTAATCAATAGCCGATTTTAAGTCTCTATCTTCAATAGCGAAGAAAAATATTGTGTTCATACGAACAGACGGACGGACAGCTGACGGACATTGCCCAAAACCAATATACTCTTTTCACTTCGTGAACGAGTATAAAAATGAACAGTAGGTGGAACTTACATTCATTTAATACATTAATTCGTGTTGTTGAACTTGATTAATAGGTGGCGCTCACTTGCTAGACGTTTTCTTATTCTTAGAATTCTAATTGCGATTGTTTGCGCTTAATCAACTGGTAGTGTGACATAAAATGCACATAAAGTTATTATTTTTAATTAGTTGTCAATTAATAAGTAAACACTCTTAAGCAAAGTAATATGACAGAATATGACAAATTATAGCAATAAAATTGAACGAGTATCCGATTGCAACGTTCCTCCTTGCTTATAGTTTGGAATTGATTATATATTAAATTGAATATCCCTCGTCACAAAAGAAATTTTGGGGCTTCAATGTGACATCTAAAATCTGAACACATTAAGTTCTGCGTGCAAATAAAGAAGAAAAGTATTGAAAATAAATGCACATAGTAAACACAAATGATATAGTCGGTAAGTATACTTTTAAAAGCAATGGATCGTTGCTGCGTATGCTGTGGATAACACAAGATAACACAAAAATATACGCTGAATTCTCAAAATATGTCCATAACGCATAAGCCCTTTGTAGTGGAAAGTCACATTGTGAATGAGATTGAGTGAGTAGAATAAATTAAATATGGGGAAGCTTTCTTCGTCAACTGGGCGTCAAGTATAATGTTGGTAAGTCACCTAATTCTGACATTAAAATTAGCAGATTAAACACTTATAAGTAAGTCAGCAACAATAAGTTAATTTTAAAATCATGGAAACAAATTTTTTCAATGCTCTTGTAAACATAAAATTTTTTATCGCACTATACGATCTGCTTCATACCCGCTATTGGAAGAGCGCTGGACAAATACCCGAATACAACACGCCACTTTCTGCAAAAATTATGAGAAAAAGGCTAAAGAGTTTTGTTCACTAATTTATGGCACGCATGTTGTGTTTAGGGCTTGTAACAGCTGGCAAAATTTTTAATCACGATATGGCATTATATATCTTAAAATATCTGGAAAAAGTTGACCTATAATTCGACTGACGTTCAACCTTAAATTGACAAGCTATACGAAAGAATTGCAAGAAAAGAAGGACATGACTTATTCTTACAATTATATTGCAGATGCACTATTTTGGGTAAAGATGCTGCCGCCGAAATCTACTATGTAATACCAAACTACCAACGTTGCCGCCGCTAAGACCACCTAATATGCCGAACTGTAGAGTATTGTCCGCATTTTTCTATGACCGCATTTGTTTGTCGCAGATACTTGGAATGTACCATACTTGAGGTACAACTAGAGAAGGGAAGCTGATACCTGCTAGCTAGCGCTTTCGCCAAACTTTCTCACTTCTTAGTTCGGCATATAGTCTCGACTTGAACCGCTATGTGAAATAATTAAAATAAATAAATCAAAACTGAAACCAAAAAGGTTACGCGTTCTTATTGGCCAGCTCATAAATAGTCGTTCGTTCGCGCAAGATCCAACTTTCTATAAAAGAAATTTCAAATAATGAGAAAAAACCTCGTGGTTTTGAGGTAAAAAAAATTTACAAAAATACCAGATATATACATTTCATATGGAGTGTATCACTGATAAGGACCGGATGGTGCAGTGCAGCTGCTGCAGCTCTAAGTACCACTTCGAGTGCGTCGGTATCACTGCTAGTAACGATGCTAGCTGGAGCTGTGACTGCGACAAGGTCTCGCAGAATACCACCGCCGCAAAAGCTACGACAGCCCTTCACAGCACCTGGTCCACAACAATAAGCAACACAATTGTAAGCATCTTCATCACCGGCTCACAGCAACTCGCTAGCTGGTTTGAGAGGCTGTCTTGCTTGCGACGTGTTAACGTTAAGAAAAGCCAAGGCAGCAATTTCATCGTACACAACAGCAACATCCACAAAGATGGCAAACAGTACCCTAACAACGCGTGATCTGGGCGAGTGGCATCCATTTTGTGGCATTTCCGTATTACGTACGTATTACGAATATCGTAAATCGACCACATGGTATGGCATGACTGACGTGGTTGAGGCTTTAACGATACCTACGTCTGCAGCCTCTAATAAGCGCTGTAACTCGCTGGCCTTGGCAAGCGCCAGGTCTAGATCGGGCCAATACCAATAACACTAGGTAAGAGCCAAATTGTATAGTTAACAAAACCTACTTTGAAAACTTTAATATGGTGAGACTTTTTTAAAAACAGTTTCAAAATATGGTATTTTTTAGTGGTTTTTTCAGAATTATTGATCATTACTCGAGAATGTCATAACCGATTTTATTAAGCTTAACGATTTCTGAAAACTAATGAATATATCTATTAAACTGTCCTACACATTCTTAAATCATTGGTTTTGCAACTCTATATTTTCGAATTAAGAAAATTATGATTTCTTGTGCGGTATTTTTCACAATTCTTTGACTTTCAAATTCGGCGAAAAAAATAAAAAATATTTATATAGCAGCATTAATTGGGTGTTGTTTAAGATATTAATCATTGAAATCGATGATGAGACGTCTGAGATATGATTATTTCAGCAAACCTGCTTTATTTTATTTAAGTCATGGGTCAAACAGGCTACCCACATGCGTTCTTGCGCGCAAACTTGGTTCAGGTCGGCCCAAATCGGCGGAATGTTTGACGGTACTGAGTATGTTCGCGAACAGATGTCAAAACAAGACCACTTGTTTTTCTTCTTTTCGCCGAGGATGCTTGCACGTTGTTGGCCTACTTTACTCAAGCGATAGTCTCCCATCCACTAGTATCGGCCGGTGACCGGAGAATCTGCCCCAACCCCTAACTTCTAATGTCACCTGATGTAATGGGAAATCACCTGTTGCAGGTATTGGTCTGCACATTAGGGCACCAGTACACTTATTGAGCGCTAAATAGGTAGTATTACCTAGCTGACCATGTTTTCAACCGAAAGTCCTACCTGAGAGGATTCGGACCGAACAAGCAACAAGGAATTTAATGTTGACCTCAGGCAATAATGACAAGTTAACGCTTTCTGTCCAATTTGGAGTATTGAAAAGAAGATTGGAGCAAACACGTCACTAAAAATCCATTTCCTGCATTCCCACTTTGATTTTTTCCCCTACAAGTTAGGTGAGATAAACTTGGAAAACGATTTAAAAAACAATTCAAATCTATAGAGCGACGTTATCAGGGCTCCGACGAAGAGAAGGCCAATATTTTTGCCAACGACAATATTTTTGCAGATTTAAGCCTTTTAATTTTGCCAGTGAAGAAGATATGGATGCTGTCCCTAGCGACTCTGACCCCGTCTTGAACATTGACGACCTCTGGGAACCCTTCACACTAGAGGAACTCATTCTAATCTGGACATACGGCCTAGCCATCTGAGGCACAGCCGCCCAATGCCACCTTACATCCATAAAAACAAGATTAAACACCATATACAGAGGTCACGCTGGGGACCCAGCGCTAGTCCGAAATTCTTTTTAAATTCTTAACACAAAAAGTAATACACTCAATGACAACTTGACACACAATTCGAACTCTCTGGAAAAAACACAAGCATTCAAGCCCATTCCGAGAGCAACTCCCAGTTAGACTTCACATTCCAAGGAGGCCCAGATTACGACATAACGGATTATAAGTGCAAGTATAAGTGCATCATTAACTTTATCTATTAAATGTAAATGATTCTTTTTTAACTAAAAAAAAAACCAATTATCTATAGATTGGGGGCCTTATAGCACCGAAAATCGTTCTTTCTATGAGTAGAACGTCATACAAATTAGTCGTTTCTGCATTAATTTTAAATAATGATATATTAATTGTGGATACATTAATATTTTTGTGTTGTTATGTAGTCAAACAGCCAATAAATTAATTCGGGGCGGCATTTCTAAAATATTATAGTCCAAATTTCGTTGAAGATTTAGCCAAGAAATCGTTTACATCGCCAAAAAATTGTCTAGCTTTAAAATTATCGATTTGAATGATTAATATCTTAAACGACGACCAATTAATGCAGCTATATAAGTAAATGGGTGACAAACAAAACATAATTTTTTTCGACTTTTCCCCGAATTTTAAAGTCAAACAAATAACAATCTTGCAGTCGACTGCGTATACTCGTTCACAGTACATAGAAGTTATTATTATTATTTTGGAAAAATATAGCATTTTTAACTTTCGTAGGGGCTAAGGTAGGCGTGTACAACAATTTTGCACTCGATCTCAAGAGGAGGTCATCCAAACACTGTCTACCAAATTTTGTGAATCTATCTTTAAAATATAGATTTTCGCGGTTTGTGGGGCGGGAGTGGGCGTGGCCGGGAAATTTTCTTACCGAGCTTTAAAATGAGTAGCCAGCCATTTACCATTAAAATTTTGTGACTCTAGCTCAAAAATTGAAGAATATATAGCATTTTGTGATTTGCGGGGGCAGGGGTGGGCATGGCCAGGAATTGTTTTTGAATCTTTAAAGGGGGTGATCAGCCATCTACGTTTAAGATTTAATGACTGGCCGGGAAATGTTTAACGATCTTTAAAGGGCGTTACCAGCCATCTATCTTAAAAATATAGTGACTCTAGCTTTAAAACTGTGTGAGATATAGGCTTTTGCACTTTGCGGGGGTTGGAGTGGCTGAGGGTGGGCGTGGGTTGGTAATTTTTGTAGCCGTATTTAAAGGGGGTGACGACAAATCTACCTTTAAAATTTGGTGCCTCTAGCTCAAAAACTGTGGGAGATATAGCCGCTTCCTATTTCTTAAGGCGGGGTGGCTGGGAGTGTTCTAGTGGGCGTGGCCGGGATATCAAGGTCGCAATCACTGGTGATGTCACAAGCAATCTATATACTAAGTTTGGCGTCTATAGCTTGAAAATTGTCTGAATTGTACATATGTTACCATTTTGAGCTTTCAAATATATCGATTTTAGCGAATACGGAGGCGGAAGAGTGATATTTGGGGGAACAAATTTGGTGACTATAACTTTAATATTGTAGGAAATATTCACCTTTTATCGATTTGCGATTTTACGTGGGCGGGGCACACTTTGTCAGAAGCAGATAACTACAAGTATATATCCAAAAAATAAAATATAAATAAAAAATAAACACAAATACACTACAAATATTGGATAAAAGCCGCAAAATGATCAATTTTATTTAAAACAAGTAAGAATGTTGCAGTCGAACTTAATCGACTCCGTTATACTCGTTCACAGTACTTAGAAGTTATTGTTATTTTGGAAAAATATAGAATTTTTATATTTCGTAGGGGCTCAATGTCAAAAGGAGGTCACCAAAACACTGTTTGCCAAATTTGTTGACCCTAGATTAAAAATTGTGGGAGATACAGATTGTCGCGGTTTTCAGGGTCGGGAGTGGGCGTGACCGGGGGTGACTAGCAATCTGCCTTTAAAATTTGGTGACTCTAGCTCTAAAATTGTGGTAGATATTGATTTTCGAGATTTGTGGAGGCGTGAGTGGGCGTGGTCGGGAAATTTGTACGGATCTTTAAATTGGGGACCAGCCATCTACCTCTAAAAGTTGGTGACTAGCAATAAAACGGTTGAAGATATAGGATTTCACGAATCGTCGGGGCGGGGTGACTGGGAGGCGTTCTAGTGGGCGTGGCAGGAATATCAAGGAAATCTGTTGGGGAGGTCACCAGCAATCTATTGCCTCTAGCTTTAAAATTGTGTGAATTATACACATGTTACCGCTTCGAGTTTTCTGGTATTTCGGTTTTGGCGATTATGGAGGCGGGAAGGGGCGTGGCCAGTAAATTCTTCTGTGATGTGTGGGGAAGCTTTCCAGTACTATGGAGTCTCTAGCTCAAAAACTGTGGGAGATATAGCCATATAGCCATTTTTTAAGGCGTTCTAGTGGGCAAAGCCAGAATATCAAGGTCATACCAAATTTGGTGACTCTTATTTTAATATTGTGGGAAATATTGAGCTTTAATTGAATTGCGATTCGAGGTGTATCGATATGTTATTGATTTGCCAGACTCCCAGTGGGCGTGGCACAAAAATCTCAACACTTTGTCTGAAGCAGATAACTAAAAGTATATATCCAAAATTTCAAGTCTCTATGCTCAATACCGCCGAAAAAAGTTGCGTTCATCTGGACAGACGGTCTGACGGACGGACAGCGTAACTGTCATTGCACAGAACCAACATAATCTTTTCACTTCAAGAACGAGTCTAATCAGGACATACAATTGATTTTTATCGATATTAATGAAACGGTGCAAAATATCGACAAAAAAAGATAAACTCGCCTATGGTATAACAAAATCTATAGTCGTTTAGTTTGCGTCGCTAGCTTTTATAGTTTCCGCGATCACTGCGTTCATACAGACGGACAGACAGACGGCCAGGGCTAAGTCGATCTAACTCGTCGTCCTGATCACGAATATATATATAGACTGTATGGGGTCTGAGACGCTCCTTCTGTCTGTGACATATACCCATTTTGAAAATAGAGGGTATAATTACTAATATACTATGCTATTCACGTTCGTGCTATATATTTAAAAAACTTAAAAATACTGCTGCAAATGCCAAGATTTCTCACAAACATTCATAAATTCTCAGAACAAATACTTGACGAAAAATGCGTACTTGAAATTTCATTCTTAATAACAAAGTTACAAAAGTATCTTGTAAGTTAGTGTTTTGCCTCCAAGCATTTAAAATATAAAATGAAACTCGCTGCTTGTTTATGTATAAAATTTCTTCAAATAGTAAGTATATATGTACATATGTTTTCCTATGAGTATGATAAGTGAATATATTAAATTTATTTTATCATACATATGAATATGCAGTCATCTTACTTAATAAAACCATTACAATATTTTAAACAAGTTTTAAATACTTTCTAATTTTTCTGAGATATGTTAAAAAAAATCTATAATTATCAACAATACAAAAACATGTTGGGTTATCGACAATTTAACAATTTAATAACCCTGCGTATGGTATACACGAACTTAAAAGTCCAAACTTCAACTCTCTAGATTCTATTGTCTCTGAGATCGCGCTCTGCGAGCTGTTGACACATATATCTTAACCCTTTATAATGGCGGAATACAATGAAGTGTACACAAAGCTATTAGCAATATACTAGCGATATTTTTTACCTTATTTAAAGGGATGACCACTGATGTACTTTTAAAATTTGATGACTTTAGCTCAAAAACTGTGGGAGATGTAGCCATTTCCCATTTTTTAGGGCAGGGTGGCTGGGGGGCGATCTAACGGGCGTGGTCGAGATGTCAAGGTTGCAATCTTTTGGTGAGGTCACCAGCAATGTACATGCCAAGTTTGGTGTCTCTAGCTTTAAAATTGTGTGAAATACACACATTTTACCGTTTGAGCTTTCAGATATATCGGTTTTACCGATTACGGTTGCGGGAGAAGCGTGGCCGAAAATTTTCCTGTGTTTGGCAAAGTAATATATATTCCAAATATGGAGCCTCTAGTACAAAAACTGTGAAAGATATAGGCATTTCCGATTTTTTAAGGCGTTGGCGCTGGGGGGGCGTTCTAGTGGGCGTGGCCGGGAAATCAAGGTCGCAATTTTGGGAGGAGGTCACCAGAAATCTATATACCATAATATTGTAGGAAATACCGTATCGACATGTTATCGATTTGCCAGCTTCCCAGTGGGCGTGGCACAAAAATCTTAACACTTTGAAGCAGATAAGTACAAAGTATACATCTAAAATTTCAAGTTTCTATCTTAAATAGCGCTGAAACATACGGACAAACGGACAGACGAACGGACAGCATGACGGATATTGCACAAAACCAATATACTCTTTTTACTACGTGAACGAGTATAAAAACATACCACAACATGTAAGTGTATCGAAAATATAAAAAATATTTCAGCTGATGTGGCCGTGGGGGCTTTCAGCAAATCGTACGGACAATACAAATGTGTGTTTCACATACATTTACGTCAAATTCATTGCAATCCAATAAGTCGTTCAAATCTTATTAAGAAATAAAATTTATTGTGCCCTTCCAATACTTAGATGAAAATCTTTATTAGTATCCACTTCTTCGCGTATGGTAATGTGGATATAGCTTGCTTCTGTGGACCTATTCTCTATCATGCATCAAAAATCTTATGTTCTACCATTTTTTGGAAAGCTTCGGTTCACGCTAGCTTAGGTGCACGGTTCGAACCCATGTGCCATCTCTGGGTTCGGTTCATGAACCTGGTTTTTCACGATACCTATGCTCTGGTTCGAACCTGGGTTCGGAGCCTTTTCTTTACCTTTTATAATTTGTTCACTAACAAAACTCAAATTTGATTAATGCTCTTTTCCCTAATACTTTTTTACAAGCGCGAAATTCTAAGAGACGAAACTAGGATTGCAAATTGATGGCTACAGTAGTCTAACGAAGAATACTTTAGGCGAGTGCCTGTGTATGTATATATAAAAAATTTTATTGAACCGAACCAATTTTTAAGTAAGTATAGTTTGGTTCGGGTTGAATTCGGTTGGGCAATCTTTTTTAAACGGGTTCGGTTCAGGGTTTGGTTCAACATTTAAAAATAATGGATGTTCCGGGTTCGAACTGGTTCGGTTCAAACCCGGTTTGCAGCCTTGCTACTATCATACAAGTACATTTTACGTTCATGTTTGTTGCAAAAATAAGTCCTGCCGGTCAGTTTTTTTTATTTTTGTTCATAAAGTGAGAGACTATATTGGGTTTGTGCAATATCAGTCATGCTTTCATTCCGTCTTCAATCAAGTTTATTTCAAATTACCCAACCCGTTTTCATAAAGTCAATAAAAATCTACAATAACCACTAAATTTTTTAGCGTGTTTCATATATTTTGAAAGCTAGATACAGCAAATTTAGTTGATATGAATATTTAAATATTCTATAGCACTTAAAACATTTAATTAAAATTGGTTAAGAGGCACAAAATTAAAAGTTATTAAAAACATGCGGTACAATTTGATAAATTTGACAAGCCAATTGGCAGCAAGTGCTGCAATAAGAGCTAGAGAGTTAAAGTTTCATTTAATACATTTAATACACTGCACGTCATTATATTTTCAAACATACATTTTCAAGTTTATAATAATAACAAGTAACAACATTGCAGACGAAAATAACCGATTACGTAATACTCGTTCACTGTACACAGACGTTATTACTGTTATTTTGGAAAATATAGGACCTCAATTTTGTGAAAATCAAGCTGCCTTATAACATTTTTTTTTCGGTGTTACTCATCTTTGTGTTTTTATTTTCTTGGTAGATATCTGTTCTACTTTGACCTCGTCAAACTAAAGTGAAGAGCGTATAAGTGCCGTGATTTAAGAGAAACAACTTCCCACTTAGCGTTTGGCTGAAAATTTAGTATTTTAAAATTTGATGACCTGAAAATTTTATATCGGTTGTTGTTTTCGAGATCTCATAAAGTATAAACTAAATGAGCTTTTGATTTGTTTCTGAAAGAGAAAGACAACACCGACCATTTCACTGGTTACGGGTAACCAAATTTAATTATATTCGTTCAAAAAGTAAAAAGAGTATTTTGAATTTGTGCAATGTCCGTTATGACGTATGTCCGTTTGAAACTTAAAACTTGGAATATATACTTGTGTATATCCGTGTCAAATAAAGTGTAAAGATTTCCACGTCCACTGGGAGGCTGGCGAATCGATGAAGATAGCTAGTGACCACCCCCAAAGCTTGTGACCTTGCTATATTGACCACGCCCACTAGAACGCAGCCCAGCGCCCCGTTTAGGAAATCGGGAATGGCTTAATCTCCCACAGTTTTTGAGCTCTAGGCATATTTTGTTTAAATGTTACTGAAAAGCTTCCTCCCGCCTCCGTAATCGCCAGAATCGATAAACCTGAATAGTGAAATCGATAACATGCGTATAATCGCCTCAATTTTAAAGCTATAGACGTTAATCTTGGTATGTTTCACAGATTCATCCAACTGGAATCAAGGATAATGCACTGAAATTTAAAATAAAAATCTATCTGGCATATAAAGACAAATTATTGATCTCACCTACTATACTATTCGTATGAGTTGTTCCAGCGTTCCAAGCCAAACTGAAAGTCACGGATGGTACCATTGTCCTCCAGATAGATTCCGATTCTTTTCAGAATGAGCCGTTCGAGGATTTTAGCAAATAAAGCTAGCAGGCTGATTGGCCGGAAAGAGTCTGGGCGGTTGGCTGCTTTACCCGGCTTTAGAATCATGGTTATGGGAGGTCGTCAGGGTTCAAGACGGAGTCAGGGTCGCTAAGGACAGCATCCACATCTTCTTCACTAGCAAAAGTAAAAGGCTTGAATTTGCTTACATCGTTGGCGAAAAATTGGCCTTCTCCTCGTCGGAGCGACTTCAGCCATTAGCGTCTTGAATGACATCAGAGACTGCCGTTGTTTTTTGATGCGGCGACTGAACTGGCACTGGCTGTAGCCTAACGGCTTGTTGGGGTCAGCTGGTTGAAGGATGTCATTCAGGAGCGCGGCAGCGGAGCGTTCCCAGGCAATATTGTCACGCGGATTGCCATATCTCAACCATCGGCTTCGCAGACTCCGCTTCTCCCGCAACAGTGAGGCGAGTTCATCCAAGAGTGGAGACCGCAGGCCTTGATAGGGGGTCTGATGAAAGGAATCCTGGGTGGAAGCGAAGGACACAGCTTCGGAAATATTACATGCCAGAGACTCAGCAGCCAAGGGTAATTAGTTAACAACTACTATTTCAATCACTCTAAAATGTCGACAGCGTTGCTATTATACACCGTTTTCGACTGCTCTGTTACTCGTCATATTTCGTGTGTTGTCGTTTGTTGCTGCTCTGTTGTCATCTGCTACCGCTCTGTTGTAGTCTGTAATCCTCGTCGCAGCTCACCTCTGATGTGATTTGTCACCTTTCATGTTGTCGTCTTGCAACACATACAGAGGCAGAGAAACATTTTTAAAGTGGTTTTTCGTCATATGAGGCCCCATGTCAATCGCATTCGCATTCGCAACGGACGTGTTTTTTTCTTGCGCCTCGAAAGTGTCTAATTTTAAACTCAATTAATCAATTTTATATTCGTTTTTTTTGGCCTAAAAATAGTATTGTAACAGTGTGACTCAATCGGTTCTATGAAACTCATTGTTCAAATCTATTTAGCAATCTAAATTAATTTGCAAAATTTGTGTTCAAGTGCAACAACAAACTGCAGCGAAAGTATACTGGTTGTCTTGTGCAGTTGCATTGCCGGCTGCTAACTTTTTGTTTTTGCATTTGCTCTTTGCGTATTTCTCTTGTTTTAATTTCGTGCTCTAAAACGGTCTTTACTCTCTCCACGCTTACACTAATATTGTTATGTCGCACGAAAAATGCGCTCGCCTCAATGGCCGCA
>JAWNMW010000109.1:0-163796 GCA_035043565.1 Drosophila robusta
ATTTTAGCCGTTTATTTTTTATTAATTTGTTTTTGTATTTTTTTGTTATCAACAACATTACAAATTTATTCAACACTTTTAGTCGAATGCATGATTTTACGGATCTGTTACTCTAATATTGATTTTGTGTTTTTTATAAAATTTTGTTAAATGATTGTTTTATGAAATACTGTTTGTTTATTGACAAAATTTCAAAATATATATTTTAAATAGTACAATCAAGTCGAAAATTATGATTTTTCAAGTAATTTTAATAAATGTTAAATTTTCATTATTTTGAATGTTTTGTGATGTTTCATACGTCAACAAAAATTTAGCATGTGAACTTAAATGTGTATAAACTGATATATATATATATATATATATATATCATCGAAAAATTAAAACAACGCTTTGAAACTTTTAATATGTTCGTTATGTGAATGTTTATTACATTAGACGTATGATATATTATCAGATATAACAAGCTATATTTTGTTACAAATAACAAGAACTTTTATCTTTCAAAATTTCAGTATTTATTACATTTCGTAATAATATATTTTAGAACTTAAATTAATAGTAGTTCTGTAAAAATTTAATTATAATTTATATTTATTAAATATTGATTGATGTTCAATATAATATTTTTCAATTTTAGGTGTATATAAAATATTTTTTAAATTAATAATAATTGTTATATATTATAATAATTTATACACTTATGTTAATAAAACATTCACAATAATTAAATTACTGGTAGTTTTGTAGAAATATCAACTATTTGTAAAATGTTTTGTTTTAAATATTAAAATAACAACAAATATATTTTGAAATTATTTTAATCGATCAACGTAGAAACACACAGCACGTAGCAACATAAATGTTGTATGAATCATATATATTATAATATGCATTAGATCTTTGAATCAATTTATAAGTGTAAATTTAAATTTAATTGAATATGATTAGATTTTTAATTTATATTTGTTTATTGTCTAATCCAAGTATGAATTTTTATCGAATTTTTTATTGCTCGCACAAAAAATGCTTGTTGATATGCAAATCGGTTGTTACACAATATATTATTGCTTTTACACTTTAAAATATTCTTTAACAAATGGTTTAAAGTTTGCATTTAATTTGAAATTATTAAAATGTGCTGAACAAAAAACCCATGAAGGAAAGTTTAGAAGAATTATTGAAAAAAGCTATGCATGGAAAAAACGAACGACGGATTCAAGCAAGTACTATGCTCACCGAGGAGGATATGGCTGAGGCTGAAATAGCACAAAGAAGCAGAAGAAGAAGACAATGTACGAACTGCACGTGTTCATTGTCGAAAAAAATCGAAAATCCAATCAAAAGTGGGTGTGGTAATTGTGCATTGGGTGATGCTTTTAGATGTGATGGGTGTCCTTACAAAGGAATGCCTGCTTTTAAAACAGGCGAGGAGTTCCAATTTGACGATAGTTTGAATGACATATGATTTTATTATTTGCAAATATTTTTTGCTTCACAATTTTTTTCTATTTAAAATAGTTCATAAAATCAAAATAATAGCTTTGAAATTAAATAACAATAGTTGATTGAAACCAAATGGGAATAACTGATCAAAAATTATTAATATTTTTTAAATTTAATAAAAATTCCCAGTAGTACCATTTAATTTGTATTTTGGGAGTTGTAAGTATTATTAGCTATTTTGTGCTGCTGACGATATTAAAGAATGACCGACAAACTTAACCGGGAAAGGGGTTACATGTCCAGATATAATGGAAAAGAGTTAGTTAGTTATATATTACAATAATTTATACTCTCGATGTCAAATATTACAATTAGAGATTCTTAAAAACCGAAATAATTTTTTTTGAGAAAAAAAGCGAGCAACACACATAAACAATAAATATTTCACAAACACTAACCATTACTTTTAACATACCCTACAGTAAACCGAGCAAGCGACGTCCGATCGTTGCTCGGTTTCTGGTCCGTTACCCTCATACAATAAATCATAAAATTCTTTAATTTTTAAGCAATAAATACTTAACTTCAATTGCAGTAATTTGGTTTGATTTCTCGGTGTAATTATTTTAGTTAATTGCATTAATTCACTTTGAAATTTCCTAATTTATTTATTATTCAACAAAATCGCTCTCGAAAATTTTTTTAAATATTTGATTGTACAAGCTAAAAAAAAATTAAAAGAAAGATTTATTGCTTAGAAGCATTTTCTATGAACAATAGCCGGTCCAGTTTCTTCGTACTCTTTACGAGTAATCCACATCTCTTTGAATGTAGAAAGAGAAGAAAGAATCGAACCACCGATCCATACGGAATACTTACGTTCAGCAGGCGCAATCACCTTGACAGTCATAGAGCTTGGTGCCAATTTAGAAACACCTTTCTGGAATCTCTCAGCAATGTTGGGGAGAATTGTTGTTCCTCCACTGAGCACGATGGAGCCGTATAGATCCTTTTTAATATCAACATTACACTTGTTGATTGATGTATAAATACCTTCGTCCATACCCATATTACCACAATCATTGAGAGACGGATTGAAGAGAAGTTCTGGAGCTCTGAAGCGTTGAGAACCGATTTTCACGACTGTTCCGTCTGGCAACACATACTCGATGTCGTCTTTACTGGTCTTCATTTCTTGTTCGAAATCCAAAGAAACATAACACAGTTTTTCTTTCATGTCGCGAACGATTTCGAGTTCTGCAGAACTGCTCAAATTAATACCAGCTTCGGTCAGAATGCGTTGGAAATAATCTGTAATATGACGGCCTGCCAAGTTGAACCTCAAAATAGCAGCGGACAGAGAATAACCCTCGTAAATCGGGACACAGTGTGAAACACCATCTCCGGAATCGAATACGATACCAGTTGTGCGACCAGAAGCATATAATGATAATACTGCTTGAATAGCCACATATGTTGCAGGAACTTTAAATCCTTCGAACATAATTTCGACCATCTTTTCCCTATTTCTCTTTGGGTTCATAGGAGCCTCGGTCAATAATAATTCGTGAGCAGTAGGCTCCACACGCAACTCATTGAGAAGTGTGTGACGCCAAATGCACTCCATATCGTCCCAGTTCTGTACGATACCGTCCTTCATAGGATACTCGATTTGTAAGACACCTCTTTTACGTTGTGCCTCGTCACCGATATAATAGTCCTTCTGGCCCATTCCGACCATGACGCCTTTATACTTGGGTCTACCGACTATAGATGGGAATACCACTCTTGGTCCATCGTCTCCTGCAAAACCAGCCTTTACAACACCGCTTCCGTTGTCAATAATAACAGAGGTTGCTTCTTGTTCCATTTGAGGGTATTAAAATTTGAATAATTAATAAAAAATTTGGCGGGAAAATTTTTTAATACATAAAATTTATTACATAATTAATTACTAAAAATAAATCAGTAGAATCAAGCTAATCGAAAGATTAAAATAGTGTGAATGTGTTTAAATAATATGAACCTTTTATTCTGTTATGTCTAAAACCGGAAATAGAACGAAAAGTGAAATTAAAACAAAAAGTAAAATTAGAAATAAAATATTACAGCCAGATAAGATAGAATTTTAAATATTAAATTGGTAAATAGAAAATGCATGCCTGTTTAGGACATGTGTTATATAAAAATAAATTTACAAATTATATAAAAAAAATTACAAATTATATAAAAATAAATTAAAAATGTTGTATCTAGTGTGTTTTTTGTTCAATTTTAATTGTGCAATTTGTTTAAAAGTAAATTGTGTGTTATTTTAAACAGTTGCGTATGTTTTATGATTTTCCAATTATTATTTAATTTATTTGTTTAACTTTTTTGTAAAAAAATTAAATAATAATTGGAAATGAAATGAAAATTTGAAGTTAGCTAGTCAAAAACTTTCTGAACCTATGTTTAAATAGATCATTAATGTATGTTCAGATGATGACCAGACTGTATAACTGTGAAATTTGTTATATTACGTTTAAATATAGTTGCTTCCAATATTTTTCATGTTTGTTTATTTTTAATTTTTATTTTACAAACATAAAAATTTTAATTGTTTCATAAAAATCAATAAATAATTAAAACGTAAATAGTTTAATGCAGTATTCAACAAAGAGTTGTTTATTCGCAATAGTAAGTAATGGAGGTTCACATGACGGAGTAAATCGGTAAGACATTATTTTTGAAGTAAGTATGTTCTAGTAAAAGGCGTGTTTTATACCTGCAATTACAGCATACTGAAACATATAGAAGTAATCTGGGTTTTAAACCTTAATTTTGAATTTTAGCGGGCTGGTTGGTACAAGTTGTAATATTTCAATGTTATCGTTAATAAACTATTTTTCATTTAATATAATATAGTTGATTAAAATTGATTAAAATTTTTTATTTTTATCATTTTGCACAAAAATGAAAAAAACTTGGTGAGCAGTTAGAAATAATTTAATTGAAGTAAGTAACTAAGATTCTATAAGACGAATTGAACCAAAAGTCAATGATGTTCGAAATCAAATCAAAAATTAATTAATTTAGAAAATATGAATTATATATTTCGAAGATAAGTTGCGTAGTTAATGACATCTAAGCTTTCAATAATGGTTTTTTCGGTGAAAGTGAGTAAATAAATATTATTTCAATAGTTTGCTGATAGAGTTTATTAAGTCGACATTTAATTATAAAAACAGAAGATATTGAATGAATGTTGCTGTGAACAAAAGAAGTTAAACATAAGATATGATTATCGGTACTCAGGGGTAATGACCGGAGTCGAAGCAGGGGCGTAGATATAGCGACAGAATCATTTATTGTGCTCCTGCTATAAAAATAAGTTGTTGATTTGAAAATTTTTAATTTTTTTGATGTCTCGTGCTCTCGTTGGAGTTGTTTGAAAAAAACGCCCGGAAATAAGTTTATAAGTGTTTTCCGAGAAGATTGTTTGTAATCAGGTTCCAGTTGACATTATTAAACCAATTGTAGCTAGTTCAGTAGATCTCACAAGTAAAATTGTTTACGTCTGTGTCAGAAAAGAATTCTACAGAAAGTGGTAAACCGATAGCGTAGAAGTGGTAGAATATGTTCGAAGTATTTTATTTGATTACCGTCGAGGCCTAAAAAGACAAAATAGTGAAATAATCCGTAGCTATGATATCGATATGATTAAAAACAAAAAAATATTCATTTACGAATCTTTTAGAGACTTTATGTGTTGGAAAAGATGTAATATTTGGGTATTTAGCATTCAAATAGCTCAAAATGGTGTTAAAGGCTGAAATTAAAATTGTGAAAAATCAATTGTATAAAATTTTTGTAGGTGAGTTTTTGTATCTGTCTACGCAGAATTCATAAGTCGAGCTGAATTATAATTGAAATACGACAGAAATAATAAATATGCATGCGTATTATTAGACAGAAATTTATTTTCTGTAGTATTAAATTGAAAATGCACTGATAGTATAAGCATATATATAATATTGTCTAGTTTAAATTTATTTGAAAAATAGAAATATGTGAAAAATAGAAATATGTGAAATAATATTTATTATAGTGCTGTTGTTTGCTGGTTTTTAATTAGATGTGAATGTTTATGAATATAGGGGTATAAATTATTATCATAATAACATTATATATTTGAAACAATATTATCTTGCGGTGGTTGCTGCTTTCTTTGATCATCTTATTTTATTTTGTTGATATTGCTGGTGGCATGGTCGTTTCTACGTTTGTTTAATAACTAGATGCTATTGTATTATTGCTTGTCCTACGGGGTCGATGAAATTATCGGAACAGGGTGATTATAGTTGAAATCCATTAATTGATATGGTGGGCGACACAAGCCAAATCTCTGTTAAATGGTTATAATATTGTCAGTTGAATCGAATGATGATCAAAAATCATGATAAACCTACGAAATTAATATTTGTGTGACTTCTGTGGAGTGGAAATGTAACCCTTATGAATGAAGAGAAGGCCGAATACGAAGTAGGGGCGAGTACGATCGAACGTGAAGTAGAATGCAGCAGAAGCAGGCAAAAGATAGAAAAGGCTGATTTATCGAATAGTGTAATTAAGTCTATGATTCTGCTGTATCCCCACGGCGGATCCAAAGAGATGCGTAGCATTATGTGTGTGTGTGGAAGGGAGTCCAGCAAAGTGTCTGAGGTGTTTGAAAAGGTGCTGATATCCACAAAACTGAGCAACAAGGAGTCGTTGTTTTTATTTGAGATCATGGGACGGTTCCCGGAATGGCTGGAGGAGACGACGGTGAAGCGGGTGGCGGAGTACCGATTTGCGACACAGGACAAATACCTGGATCGGCTGGTGGTGGAGTATTTCGGGCTGCTGCTGGGGATTTATGAGCGGCTAACCCACGAACAGGTATTGGAGACGTATTGCAAGTTCATGTATTTGTTTGAGAACGGCATCTGCGAGGGCATGGTGATCTACCGGGTGTTTCGGAAGTTCCTGGAGCGGGGGATGGTCGGTCTTTTCGTGTACAAGCGCGGGTACATGAAGATGCGGTTTCTGAAGGAGTTTCTGGTGGATTTCCGCAAGATGGGAAGTGTGTTGGTCCGAATCGGGTACGAGCGCGCAGAGACACGCGGACTGGTGTATTCGTTGGTAGGCGGGTCTTCGGGGTCGAGCTGGGTGCTGCAACGGTGGAAGGTGCACGGGTCTTCCGGGCGGACGATAGCAGGACTGTTCTACGCATGCGACGCGGTGTATTTCATGAAGGATATGGGCCTGCGGCAGATGGAGCTGGCGGGCGATCTTCGCGACGCTCTTGAAAAGGAGTTGCGAACAGCCGCCGGCGGCTGTACAAACGGCTTTTGGTGCGGCGGGCGATCGGACGGCGGCGACGGCGACGGCGCTTCCGGGGCAAACGCATGCTGCGACGGAGCGGCTTGCGATACGAAAATCGGTAGCATAGCCGCGATCGATTACGCGATGGAAAGAAAGAAGAAATACCAGCAGGCTGTGATGCATTTCAATGAGAAGGGTGAACTCGCGGATAAATACACGGCCGTGGAGATGTACATGTCGCCGATGGTGGATCTCGGCACGCTCGGGCGCTTTCTCTGCAACCACAAGCATGCCGACGCACTGCGGGCCTTCATCGCGGCCTTCTGTTTCGCCGGGATGGACCTGCTCGACGCGCTGCGGCTGTTTCTGGGCGGCTTCTGTCTGGTCGGCGAAGCCCAGATTGTGGAGCGTGTTGTGGGGCTGTTTGTGGAGACGTATCTCGCGCAGAACAGCGGCGCGGAAGGATGCCCGGAAGTGGCGACGGAGTACCGCAACCTGGGCTACAGCTTTCTCGCGTTGAACACGATGCTCCACAACGCGGCTGTCGACAAGAAGCCCGCCTTCGAAGACTACTTGCGCATGGTCGGGTTTCGCGACGGTTTCTTCACAAAAAAGGAGACCCTGCGTGGATACTACGCAAGTATCAAGGACAATGAAATCAGGTATCCCGATCAGTGGCAGGACTCGTACGACAAGTATCTCATGGCCATCGACCTGCGCAAAAAATACTTCGCAGAAATGACGAACGCGGCCGAAAGCGAACGCACGACAGCCGCTTTCGTCTCCCCGCCCAACCCCACTGAACTTTGCCGAGCGTGCATCCTGACAGCCTATCAGATGCTCTTCCAAAAGGCACACACGCGATATTTCTCAATCGATCCCGCCGCCTTCTACGAGCTGTCCCGTCTGATCGGCGACCAGGCGATTTACGAGGCATACGTGCGTCATCAGTCCGTCGCCTACAAAAACAACGTCGCCAGAGTCGTCAGTTCTTGGCGCCACTTGCTCGAAAACTACGTGCTGCGCGATGACACACTTCTTCCCGCGCTCGCAGCCTGCGCCACTAAAATCGAGAACACACGCGAATCCTTCTTCCGGGACCTCTCCTTGCTCAGTGTCCGTCCCACCCACAACACCGCCCCACCCGCATCTTCGCGGGACGCAATACTCGCCTCCGTCCATCCTCTCTATGCCCAGCCCGTTCAGACACTGCTCGATCTCCAGTTCGCCACTGCCCACATCTCTCGCGCCAATACACTTTTCCTTTCCGCCGCAAAAAACGACTTGATCGACAAAATCGTCGTCCACCTCATCACAAAGCATATCGGCCCGGCCACTGACCTCGAAGAATACCCCCTCAATCAGAAACAGCGTCATCGCCGCATCTCCAGAGAGCATCGCCTGCCTCTCTCCGCTCAATACGCTTGTTTATTTATCCACCAAAAAAAGCTTTCCGCCACAGATTTCGAACTCTTCACTAGCTGCAGAATTCCATGCAAGGCGGGATTCGAACTCTTTTGTCGATTCCAGCGCGAATACGACATTTTCGATAATTATATCTCCGTGCGTCGTCATTCCGAAGCTATAAAAGACACCATCAACGCCAATGATGCCTCGCTTGCTGATATCCCCATGGAGCTTGCAGATTACGAAGATGCTTGCAAGCGCCCCAACTGCCAGCCATCCACTTCTGCTGCACAATACTCTCCGTTCTCCATCAACGAATTCTACGAGGAACAGCTTCTCATTCCAGCAAACACACTCAAACTCTTCCTGACCTCGTCGACAGTACTGAACCCGGCCGTCGCCTCCGCACTTCACAGCCCATCCGCCCCTCACGACAAAATCGTTTATTTGATCATCAAAACAGACACCTTCAAGACTCCCCTCTTCAACCACTTCACCGCCGTCATCGACTCACTTGCCAGCTGTTTGCCTCTCTTTCTCGACATCCTCCACTACGTCTACCCACTTTTCTATTGCATTTCCGCAGACACCCGTGATATTTTTCTGCGGATCTTCATCACTCGCCTCAAAAAGTACAAGAAAAACTGCGTGGCCTGTTGTCACGCAAATAAACCGCCTCTTTCCGCAATCAACAGCATCGTTGAACGGCTCGTGGCTGATAAGTTCATCAAAAAAGACGCGTTTCCGTTATTTTCAACAGCAAACATATTCGAAATTTAAACTGACTGTAATATTAACTAAAGAGACAGTGGGTCTATCTGTTCAATATTGCCTTGTTGTCTGTCCATTCCTATATTCGCGAATACTACTCAGATTTATTTTAACTTCCGAGTTCTCATTTTCGTACTATTTTCGTCAAGCTTGCGTAAATCGTTTTATGATAACATCATCGCACCAGAGTACTATCGCATCATGTTTTTGAGACTATTTTAATAAATACGTTTAATAATGTGTTTGGATCTCGAAATGAACATACATCTTAATGACAATTTCTTCAGTTACAGATTCTGAATTTTTAAAATCAAAAAATACCTGATTATCCAATAAAAAATGCGTTTATTGAAAGCAATGATCTTACGTTATATTTAAGCTGCCAAATTCATACGCTGCTACTATTTCTCAGGTTTTCGAGTAATTCGTTTTTTGAAATAGCCAATTTCTATTTTAATTTCATCGTTCGTGGAATAATAAACAAATGTATGCAAATACTAATATTTAATAACGCCCCAGTATCCTTGGACTGTATAGTTGAACACTTATAAATATATCTACAAATAATTTAATTATGAAGTGAGAATCAGAAAAGGTTATCATCACGACTCAGCCAGGGATAACAAAAATCATCATTTTCTGGGGGTCTTTTTTCACTTTTTTTTTATAGTTAAAATTTTTTTATTTTTTGTTTTTCATAAAATTTACGTTTTAAACATCGTCAAGTCTAAATTGAAATTACCAGTTCCTGATTCTACTAATTATATCTTAGACTCGACATAAGTTTTCAATGCTTTTGGCTAATCAAGCAAAAAATATCATTTCCAAATATTTTTGAAATTGAAATTGAAATTGAAACATATCGGAAATAAAAACCCATGAAAGAAAGTTACAGAATTGATGATTATTATATGTTTTCAAAACTTGAGACACAAAAACGGGTCCAAATCCCAGCTTATTTATCAAAAAGCGAATCTTCAAGAGAAAATATTTATTTTAAACAAATATGAGAAACTATTAAATATTCATTTACACTGTGATTACCCATTTATTTCTAAAGGATCCAACTACTTTAGGCTAATAAACTGTATGATAATCGGTACAAATCGCTACTAAATGTTTACGTAACATGATTGGAAATTGAGAAAATAGTTTCGTAACAGAAATCATTTAGGTACTATTAGAAAGTCTAAATGGCGTAGAATCAGGCCCTACTAAACAGAGCAATATCAAAATTTATTGGAATATGTTCGATATAATCGTCAGATGCAAAAAAAATAGAGAAAACAACATATAAGATTTAAATTTTTGCAAAGTTATTGGTTCAAAAATCAACAAATAGAAGTCGCAACAAATTATAAAATATCGCAAAACATCAGATTTTAGAATGCGTCTAAGTACAAATATCTTGAGATAATACAAAACTAAAGTAAACTTACTAGCGCATTTTCATAGCAAGTAAAAATATATTATACGTTAGCTGCAAAATAAACCGAATGATGCGGCGCATACAAGGAATTAACGAGCATGCTACCAGTTCAATCAAATATTATCTTGAATTTTTTGTCATTACATTCTTCAAAAATTTAAAAATATATTCATAATACAAAAACCGTCAATTATCGTATGTTTGCATTAGTTTACTAATTTAAATATTTTATTGGCAAGAAATTTAACATAATATTTGATTGGAATTATTGACACAGTATGTTTTTAAAATCGTAGATTATTTAATATTTTTAGCTAAATACTGCAATTTAAAACTTACTGGTTTCATTACTATCAAATATTTAAAATTTTGATAGTAATAAATCTATGAGCTTTTGCACGTAAAAAACGTAAACGTTTAATAAAAATTACAATTTTGTTGAAATTCATAAAAACATTGTTATTGCAACATGAACATACGTTAATTTAGCATAAATTTGCGATTTAAGTACTCATAATTGCATCGCGTATTAAAAAAATTGTAATTTTTATTAATTTTGTTTAGAATATTTGTTGTTTTGAAATATAAAATTTTAAATTAAAAAAAGTTAAAAAAAAACAGTAAAATTTAAAATACAATTATTTTAAAATAACACGACAAATAAATGGAGTATGCTTTCATTAAATTTTGATAAAAACAATAACATTTGTATAATTTACATTCAATATTTGCTGAAACACATTTCGTTTTAAACAAAATTGATATCAAACAAAATAGAAAAACATATCGTATGCTGTCAAAATTTTAGTTTCGATTTTTTAGCTTAATTTTGTAACAGCTTCGCACATTTATTCTCTGAGAATTATTTTGTGATCACTGCCAAGCATAAAATTTCGCAAAGTTTTTTTAAATATCGCTATGTTTTATGTTATTTTTGCCATTTTTTAACAGATTAATATAAACTCAAATATATATTAATTAGTCAGCAAGATATTCTAAATAACAACCAAAAATAAATATCAATATTTAATGAATTATTTACTTTATATTAATTCATATAATAGTTATAACATAGTTAAGTATTTAAAATAAATGTAATACAGCATTATCAATGTGTTTAGAATAACGTAAAAATATTCAATTCAAAACGTCACAACTTTAAATTATGATTTTTTATACATTTCAAAAAAAATCGAAAGGTTTATTTTAGATTTTGATAAACCAAAAGTTGTTTAGAAACATCTAATTTATAATCATAAACTCGCTTATGTTAGCTCACACAAAATTATAACGTATTTTTTCTTCGATTTGCATTTGATTCTAGGCACATAACACTAATTTGTTTATAATATGCTTTCAGATAAATTCGTTCGATATTTGTTTAATTTATTTACTCACACAAAAAATTATATTACAACACATGCAAAAAATACTTATTTATATGTAATATGAATAAATTTTGTATATTGTTGTATTTTTGACCTATTTGCTAATAATTGATCAATAATATTATATATAATAATAATTTATACCATCAATGTAATAAACATGCTCAAATTATATATTTTTTTATTGTTTGAGCGTGTTAGATGCTAAAAATATCACTTTAAGTTATCATTTGCATTGCCAAAATATTTTTGTGTTTTTTTAACTAATTTTATACATCATAAGACTTGACAATGTAAAGAATTAATCGTTCAAAATTAAACTCGAAAAAATTGACAAAACGATTAAATTACTGATTAAAAAAACCATACATATCTAAAATTTCATGTGATGCAATCAAATGATAATTAAAAATATAATATCTTAAATCATATTATCATAAAATTTTGATCAAAAAAATCAAGTAATTATTGACATTTTATACAATTTGATATTTTGCTGCATTTAATATCAGCAATTTATATATGTGATTTTTTATTCAAATTTATATTTTTGAACTGCAAATTTTTATTTAAAAAAATTTGCTTCTTTAAAAATATACTATCTAGTTTGTTTTATAACTCAGCATCAGCTTGAGACTTTAAAAATACAAACAAAAACAAATATTGACCTTTAATAAATATTGGTTTATTTTGAAAACAAGTTTTACAAGCCCAAAACAAAAAGATAAACAATTTAAAACGCAAAAACAACAGTATGTTTTTTGTCATATTCCGACATACACACTTTAGAATCTAATTTATTGAATTTTTATAATATTCAAATATGTGTTATACAATTCGTTTATAAAGTTTGTTTTTAATGTAAATGTGTTCTTATATATATTAAATTTTGTTTATGGTTTTTAAAAAATAATACATAAAATTATATATTTTTTCAAAATATCATTTTTTAAATATTATAAATTAACATTGTCATTTTCAATATTATTTTTTTCATAAATTCGGCACACTATTTTTTTGATGACTTCGGCATTTGTTTATTTCTAATATCGAAATACAAAAATTATAAAAAGTCAAATTAATTTAATTTAATCTCTTAGTTAATTCATTTGTCAAAAAACAATAATAATCTAAAATATAAATATATAAAAATATTAAATTATTAAATTATTTTCTGATCCACTTATAGACTGGTTTATTTGTAAAAAAAATAATTGTAGTTCTGTTCAATTATGTTACATAAATTATAATATATTTTGTTTGTTTTAAAATTGCAAGTTCCCTTCAATAAAAGTTTAAATTGTATTCAGAAAATTTTGAAATAATTTTGCAAGTATTGTCTTGCAAAAAAATCATGGCGCCAATAAAATAACTATTTACTTGCATAGCTTTACATTCTAGCTAATCAATCAAACATACTGTACTTGTAAAACTAGCAATTGGTTTAATATGTAAATTAAAAATAATTTGGAACATAATTAATAAAATTTTCCCAAATTATTTTTTTATCTTGTGGAAAATTTTTATCAATTATATCTACAAGTGTTAAGAGATCTATTGCAGTACATTTTGATTTAGAATTTTCATTTGCCAAATCTCTGTAGTTTTTACTTTTGTATTTATCGTCTCTACTGTTTCTTCTATTTTGAAACCAGATTTGTATACCACGATTAGTATGATTGAGTAACAAAGCTAAATCGTCGCGAGTTTGCTTAGATGGAAATCTGGTCAATTTAAAGACCTCTTTTAATACATTAGTTTGAAATTTACTTTTTTGTACTCTTAGATTTTTATTCTCATCTAGAAGCACATTTTTTTATTTCCAAAAATCCTAAAATTGCCTGCATGTTGCGTTTCTTTATGTTGTCTGGTATTTTTTCTTTCATGTATGACGCTTGATTTATCATTTAAAAGGATTAAAATTTTTAATTAAATTATTGAATTAAATAACAGAATTTTTTTGTTTTAGTATGAATTGGAAATAAATAAACTAATTAACAATCTAGTAAATTTTATTGATTAATAATATTAATTTATTAATTTACACTTAAAACAATATATATAATTAATTAATAAAAACAAATAAAGTAATATTAAAGCCGTTGTTAATGAAATTTTCATTTAAAAAATTTTAATAATTTTTAAAACTAAAAAAATACAAATACTTTTATCTGATAAATAAATTATAACGTCAATTATTATTTGAATAATATACCTTTTGCTAACAATTCAATATTAAAAATCAATTTAAATCACAATGTTTTTAATTAACATTTTCATTAATAAAAAACTGACGGTATAAAACTGTGCATTATATAAAATATGCTGAAAATAAACTAAAACAACATAAATATTTACATTAAAATAGCATTTATATTTAACAAAATACAATTACGCAAATAAATATGTCGTTTGCGTCATTTGAAAATAAACAAATGAGAAAAAATAATTATTAAAATAGCATGCTATATCAATGCATATATTAAACATGTATAAAAATATGAATAATATAAGAATAGAGCTTGTAAACGACATAAAAAACAAATTGTTAAGCGAATATTTCTAGATAACAAAATATTCGTATAATTTTAAATTGCATTTTGTAGAAATACAATTTAACCAATAAAAAAACTGGTTTATTAATATAAACAATTAAAAACTATTATTTTAAACCAACTTATTGCTCTGCTACAATGTAAAATTATGCTTTTTGACCTCGTAAATTACCCGCATAATATTTTAGCAAGCTTCGATTATTGGAGATAAATCCACACGGATTTTTGGTTTTTAGTATCTTATTGTGTCACCTAGAGGTTATATAAACTTACTACTAAAAGTTTATAATAATATTTTTATAGTAATTTCATTCTACCACGTAGATACTTATAAACATTCCGCAACGTAGAGACTTTATAAACTCATTATCAACCGCCTAACAAATCTTGATCAAATATTTTCAGTATGGTAGGATTCATAAAACAATAATATTTTTTTGAACTATTTAGACAATTTGAAATGACATTTTGTTAAATACAGCAAAAATTTAAATTGTGTTGCAAAATTAATAAATTAATCTATGTTGTAAATATTGATGATTTTATTGATATAGAATTAAAAATTAATATAAATTTAATTGATAGTAATTGCTAATAATTATCTACAAATGCAAACAATAATTGCACTAAAAATTATATGATTTTATTTTTAATAATATTATTCTCGATAAATTTTATTTTTTATGTTCGTCTAAAAATTTTAAAAAAATATATTTTGTACTAAAACGTTTGTTTTTTGTCAACAATTTATATACAAATAACGTTATGATTTTATAAATATTTAATATATTAAATTTAATTTCTTAAAACTTGTGTATAATTTAGCTTTGTTTAAAAAAATAATTAATTTGCATTAATTAAATTTATACAACTTGTTTTGTTGTTGTTAATTCTTTAAATTTGATTTTTATTTTTTTCAATATGCATTACCATAGTATTTCGATACTTTTTTGCTGATATAACACAATAATATTTTTTTAACAATATTAATTAATTTTTAATATATACTTACGTTTTCTAACAAAAGTAAATAAAATAAAATTTTTTTAATACTATTTGTCGTGACTATTTACCTTATGCTGTGCCAGCGTATCAATTAACAGTCACTTAACTACATCACATGTTCTGGCATTATTATTTTGTTTTGTGTTATCTATTAATTACTACTAATATTATACAATAACAAATAGTTTTTACTTACAAAAGCAAAAACATGAATAATTATTAAACAATGCCAAATCTACCATGCTGAAAGGTATTTATCAAAACTAATAAGCTGTTCGTAATAGGTTACCACATTCATTAAGTTGTTAATGAGATTATTAAACATTAATATCTAAATAAATTTATAGTTCAAATAAGCTTTTCAAAACCAAATTCATTTATTTTTAGCGATCAAAACGTATTCAAGTAGTATAAGGGTAGTCCCGGGGTTTCAAAAATATTATTTTTGCATTGTGCGGACTGGTTATAACAAATTAGAGATTTTTTATGTTTGCATCGATAAATTATTTTTTTGTAAACAATGAAAATCTTAAATATGAAAACTAAAAATTTAAACAAAAAAAATATTTGGTTAAAAACAGTCTTAATATGATTTGTACAATTATTCTACAAATTAATTTAATTGTTATTGATTCTAATGATTAATATAAATTAAAAAAGTTGGTAAATTTAATAAAAAATATAATGCGATATCAAAATTGATTATAACTTGAAAACATTTAAAATCGTCATTTAATTTTTGTCAAAAGCAAATATGTATCAAAAAACATGTAGTTATACTGAGTATTTATTTACAGAAAGCAGTTATACGAACAAACATAAAATAAATCTTATTCATAAAACATCATATCAATTAAGTTACATATTATTCACATATATGTCTTGTAATTAAAAAATATTAATAAACTTCAAAAACCTTAAATTGTATGATTTGAGTGCATTTAATGTGTTAATATAAAAATAAACGAGTCTGATATTCTAAAACGAATATTAACCTACAATAAATTAATTTATAGATAGTGTTTTTCTAATAAAAAATTAAATGATTTAAAGAATATTAATATTTGTTTTTAGTTGTTATTTCAAGTATCAGGCTGATAAATCATAATAATAATATTTGAGAATAATTAATTTATATTTAATATTTCCATATATAACATTTAATTAAAACGCTATATACATATTTATTATAATACATAAATTGAACATGCATAATTAAATACAACATGCAAATATTATAAATTTATTTACGTATTTGTATGCGACAAATACAAAAATATATTGTTTCAAAAAAATAAATAATTATTTGATATTAATTTTTTTGCAAACAGAATTTTTATATCGCAAACAATTGATAAAATCTTCAAACATAATATAAATTTAATATTCATTGTCGGTTCCAGCGGTATTGATCGAGTATAAACAGGGACTTGAAGTATATCGATCAGACTGCTGCTTATGTCTATCTGCCGTTGCTGACCTGTTGTGAAAGATATTTCGAGTAAAAAAATATTTTTAAGTTAATTATCTCTATGCTCCTCTTGTTTTTCAGGGTTAAACTTCATTTATAATAATTTTTTTATTTTCAGAAAACTCAATGGTTTTTTCTAATTATATTTTGATCTGTGGCCTCATTACCCTTGTTAAGATTGTCAGGATGTCTTGGGTACGACGTTTATAAATCAAAAAATCATGTGCAGTATCTAATGTCCAGGCTTACCGGGACAGCAGTTTTCTATGAGGATTTATTTTTGTTGTTTTAAAAAAATTATGTTAAAAATTTTGTTTTTTATTATTAGTTCGCTAAAATATACGCATTCTTTTAGGACTTAAAACAGTTAGTTAGTTATAAATATTATATATGGTAATAATTTATACTCTTAATGCTAATAAACATTCACAATAAATATTTGTATGCATTTAAAAATACAAAACCTTAAAAGTTTTTAAAATTCAACGTTTTGGTCATGTTGATGTAAAAAACATTATTTGTTACATTTGTTTAAAATGTAAATAACATGAAATTTGTAGTTTCAAAAAGATATATTTGTACAATAAAATAACTTCAATTTACTTTTATATTAATTTAAAGCATTATTTTATTTTTTTTAATAAATGAAATATTTTTTCATTTTAATGTGTAAAACTCTGTGTATTATTCATTAAAGTTATTAAATAATTTCTAATATGATAAAGTTGCTATTGAATTAACATAATTAATTGCAATACTCATGTATTGTTGATATTTAAATATTGTAGATATAGATTTTGAAAATTAAAACATGTAACAATCGAAGCTTTAAAATTTTTAATTAATTTGTATTTTTTTAATAATTTAATTGTATATAATGGTTTTCAAATATACTTCAACACGATTTATATTAAGATTTAAAATTAAAATTTTTGTTTTCAAATTCCACTAATTTTTTTAAGACAAAGCGAATTATTCATTGAAGTATAAAATGTAGAAACTTAAATATGAGCTGTCATTAATGTTTGCGCCTTTCTAGTTTTTATTTTGATTGACTTCTTCATAATTATTTGGTTTATTTGTTTTTATATTGACGATACAAAAATGAAATACTTGCAAACTCTTTTTTAGTAGGAGATGAAATAGATGGTTCAACGCTAGCGGTTAACCCATGTCAATTCTGTGCCTTCTATATACTCTTGTGGAATTTATTCCATGCGATGACGTACAGAATTATTACTACAGTGCATTTGTATTTGAAATTGTGTTATTAGCAAATACGTTGTACTTCTCGTCTTTTTGAAGAAAATTAAACAAATAATTTAAAATATCATACAGTAAAATGATCAAAGAATAACAACGACAGCGTAATTTCAAGCTATAATTTGACCAAACCAAAATAATATTCAGATATGCAGCTATAAGCTTCAACAGACAAATTAAAATGATTTTAATAAATAATAGAGCTCAGAAACAAAAATTTAAATAATTTATATAAAAAAATAATTAATATAAAATAATTATAAACATAAATTAAGTAGAAAATCTACTAGTGTATAACCCGTAATAAACAATAGTCTCCCCATGAAAGAATGATCGAATATGAATGTCTTATTCATAATCCACGAGCATGCGAAGCACACAAAAATATGCAAAACAAACAAGAAAAAGAAATTAGATTTATCAGATTGTCTTTTAACGGTGTGTTTCCTAGAAAGGGCAATTGATAAAAATAGTCTAGGAAGCAGAAAATACGCGATCGCGGAAAGAGAAACACTATATAAATCATATAAATCTGTAAATACGAAAAATGCTGTGAAGTCGATCGATTGAACGACATTTTCCAGATTAGAAAAAGCACCAATAAGCTGTAAAATAACAAATTTTGAAGAAGCAGAATAGTTTAAATCGAGATTGGGAAGCAGAAGGAAAAGTGATAAAGAATCGAAGGGAGAAAAATGAATAGAAATAAGAGATTCGATAGAGAAAAATGAAGCCAAAAAAGCCAAATTTACGTCTCTGGATTTGAATATAGGAATAAATCTAAAAAAAGAAAAAACGATTTGAGGCATAAAGAAAGGCATTTTTGCTTTTGAAAAACAAATTAAGATGAAAAAAAACGAAGCTAAACAGATGAATGGGAATGGAGAAGTTCCTAAATAAGTCAATTTAAAACTTGAAAAAAATTTGTCGACTGTGAAAAAATTATTTCTGGGAATTACGAAATAAATGAGAAAAGCTAGAAAATTTACGAATGTGAAGTTTTCGAGTATCAAAGCGAGAAACCATAAGTAATCTTCAGAAGCGAAGGACCAGTATGAGTGGCAAACCATGATTATTACAAAAATAACGTGGGAAGATTTTAACATATGCGTGGTTTTTTTTGAAATTGCAAATAATAGCCAACCCAAAATGATAAAAGCGATAATTCCTATAGTTATATGTGTCTGAAAAGAACGGCGATACAAAAAATGTGATAATTCGTAATTTGTTTTCAATAAAGAGTCAGTGTCGTTTAGATTAAAAGTTTTTTCTGTGATTTTTGCCGCTTTAAATTCTGATAGGTTTCTGTACGCAGATTGGTCATTTACGATGTGAGGAATAAGATTGCCGTGTGAATTGTATGGCACAGGAATTCCAAGAAAATAACATGTAGTGACTACGATATCATCCTGATGGATTACATCATATTTATATGTTGGCTGTATCCAATCATCCTTTGTGTTGCATTTTTCAACTTCGTAAAATGTTTTGAGAAAATCGAATTGTAATTTTCTGTCAAATTTAAATTTGGGAAGAGTTTTTTTGTGAGAAAACAACAAATCGACGCTAGTTCTTTATTGGAGCTTCCTGAATGTGCGCCAGCATCTGTGACGCCATGATCGGACACGACGACCATGAGTGTATCATCTTCCATTGCTTCGTACGTTTTTTTAATGTAGCTGTCAAGTCTGAGCTGTGTTTTCAGCATAATTTCATGATTTGTGCCATAAGTGTGACCATGCGAGTCAAGGGAAATATAATGGGCGAAAATAAATGTAGTCTGTTTTTTATTAATACAAGCAAGCATTTCTTCAAAAAGTTCATTTTCTTTTGTTTCCAGACTGTTTTTAGAAAATCCGCATATTATTTTGCTGTAGTCTTTTAGGGAATCGAATGTTTCTTTCCACATATTATCACCGAAAAATGCGCGTGTTTTTCCTTCGCACCTCTTTGTCAGATTATCGATTTTTATTTGATGATTTGTAAAAGACTTCAGTAAATCTATTCGCGAACTTGGGGCGCCAGACATCAACCCAATCACACGCGATCGTGTGGCAGTAGGAATTCCTGCTATGCTCATAAAAACGTGTTTATTGATTGTATTGTCTGTAATGAACGACATGTTGTTATAATAGAAACCAGTTTTGTTGACGGGAACAAGTCCATCGAATCTCAGGCCATCAAGAAGAATATAAATAAGTTTTTTAAACTGAGTTTTTTCAGTAAGTGGTGTCTGGTTAATTTTTTGAGATAGATTGTAGTCGACAAATAGAGCTTTATAGTATAAGAAAACGGCAGTCACGAATAAAATTCCGTACTTGACGATCATTTACCCTATTTTTTTGTTTTTTTATTTTAAACTTTTATGATCAAAAAAAACAAAAGATTAATTTGATTGAAAACAAATGATAAATTAAAATAGCCGATTAATATGTTTTATTAAGTCGGCATGTTGCAAGCGAGTGCACGATTATTCTATACTATAAATGGTAATAAACGATAAATCATAAATTTAATTAGTACAAAATTGAAAATGGAATAAAACTGTTATGTTATATGCGATAATAAATACCTGGATGCTGATGAACTGCGAAGATAGTGGTTTAAAACATGAGATGTAATGTTTCCGCAATGAAATCAACATCGAGGTATTACGTTGATGCGAATCTGAACCTGGCCAGAGCATATTGCAATAATTAAAAATAAAATAAAGAAAAAAGATTATTGTAATAAATAAGCTTGCATCGCTTGGATCCCGGCAGATACGCGAGGGACTTGGCAGCAGCCTGATATTGAATAACAGCAAAAACGAATCAACCTCCACAAATTATTTATACTTTAAAAATTATTTGAATTAATTCAAAATCGCAGTCTCTTGATAAAAAATATTTTTTATCACGAAAAAGAAAAGTTTCAAATGTGATACATTTTTAAACGGTGCGTATGTTATTCTGATATTATTGAAGTTGTTTGTTGACGAATCATTATAATTATTTTGTGACTGAGGGTTAGTTAGTTAGAATTTTTGAAATATAATTAAAAAAATTCTAAGAAATGCTGATGATGGATTGATGATTGATATAAATTATTAAAGTAATTATGAATTTATAATTCTTCGAAGTTGCATGGAGCGATTTTAAAAGGTTTAGCCAGTAAACCAACGATAATTATGGATTCAATGTTCGGGGAAATGACAGCGAGTTGTTTTTTTAATAATTGATGATTTTTTTGATTTTTTCATACAATGCTATTTTTTCGGACACGACTTTTTTTTGCTCTTCATGTAATGCGTTTATTTTTTCGTGTTCCATGGCCTTGTTGAACAGTTCGTTTAATTTAGTGTGAACTTCGTTGATGTTGTTGAGATATACATGATCGAATGTTTTAAGCAGTTGTGAAAAATTGTGTACGGATTCTCTGATGAGTGATTTTATCAATAATTTATCGAGGGGCAATGATTCGATATTTGGAATAGGATTTCCGTTGAGGCATTTGTATTCGAGTCCGAACAGCCTGATAATTGCAGGTATTTCGGGTGGTGTGCGTTTTTTGTGCATAGGCGGTACTGGCCAGCTGATATTTTTCATGATGGGTTATAAAATTGAAATAAATATGCGTGTTGTTGTGAATATTATACTGCGTTCGTTTCATGATAATATTTGTAAAGACAACAATAGTCTTTTTATAAATGGGGGATGAGTATTATCCATGACATATTCTATCCACATTGTGTTGGTAATAAAAATAAAAAAATTACTGATGTTGTCTTTAAGGCTCGATGCTTTCTTGCGAACTATCAAATAGAATGAATTGATCACAAATATGATTATTCTGTGATTAACAGTGATAATTATTAATTAAATATATAGTACTGTGAATTCAACGCCTTTGAGATAGCGATATATCACAGAATATACTGAAAGGGGTAAGAATGAATGGAATATACAGTTTTTGCCATAAAATGACATGAAATGATGGTTTTGCGGCAGCGTAGCTATTTCTGCGATGAAATGGTTACGCTGATAATCTTTCGAATAAATAGCCCCATGGACAGTAAATTATTTTTATTTTACCAAAGGCTGGATCCTTCAAAGTTCAAGTATTTTGTTGTCGACAAAACATTTCACATATACAACAGTGATATCAGGTTTCTTCCGATGGAGCAGCAGACGAGGGCCGCATCGAGCAAGGTCTCGAACAACGCATGCAAGTGCGTGCGAGTGCAGGAAATAGAAAACATAGTGCGTGATTTGCTGGTGAACAAGAAAGTGTCTGTGGAAGAATACGAGGGCGAGAGACTGTGCAAACGAGGAGATCCGTCGAACTACGGCGATTTTCTGAGCATTTGCATATCCGACACGATCGTCCCAACCGTTGGATGCGTGTTGCAGGATAACACGAACCAGATTGAGTTTGGGTATTTTCGCGACAATGTGATTTACGTGACGGAATACGTGGACGATGACTTGCTGAGCATGACGTACGCGCTGGCAAACACGTACAACTGCATCGAGATGCTTTATGGAACGGATGATAGGCTGCGGCGGATTCTGGCGGGCTGGGGAGTGACGGCAACACGGGTGGGGAACGGAGAGAAGGGGTGTGCGGCGATGATGAAAAAATACATGGGCAAGGACTGCCGCGTGGAGGGGTTCTGCAGCGACGACGTGTGTGTGGTCGATATCGAGCAGTTCGACCTGGTGGACTTTGGATGCACAACGATGCAGGGGAGAAGACTGCTGAATCAGTGGATCCGTTCGCCGACGACCTCTGTGGAGGAAATCAACAAGCGGCTCGACATGACGGAGGCGTTTTCGGACATGAACGCATCGCTGGACGGGTTCTGCGATCTGAAACGGATCAGTCACAAGATCGAGATCCAGCGTGTGACGATCGGCGAGTGCGTGAAGCTACATCAGACGATTTGCGAGATCGACGGTCTGGAAGGCAATATAAGTGGCGCCGTGGAAAAATACAGGACAAGAAAGATAGGCACGAGTAAAACAACTGCGACGAATACGAATTCCACGGGAAATAACTGCGGAAACAGGAATATCAGCGAAGAATTGCAGCAAAACTTCGTAGTGCCGCTGCGGAAGCTGGGTGGTATATTCCGACCGTTGCGATCCCTGATTGTGCAGAAAATTGATCTGAACAGTGGCCGTGTGTTGGAGAGCGTAAACGAGGAACTGGCGCGTTTTGGCGCTAAAAGACGTGCGATTTGTGAGGCAATGCTCGCGGAATACGAGGACGCAAAGAGAGATTACCCACGCGCTAAATTTCAAAACAATTATTTTCGGGTCTCGCGGACAGAGTACCGGGAAGACGAGATGAAGAGATGCGGATACGCGTGTGTCTCGGTGCTCAGAAACGGCGTGTATTTCGTGACCAGCCGACTGGCAAAACTGAGACAGGAGCTCGAGGAGGTCGAGAATGAGTCGCGAGAAGCCGAAAGACGGGAGTTCGAGGGAATCAGGGCAGAAATGCTGGCGTACGTCCAGCCGATCGAAGTCTACAATTTTATCATTGCGCTGATCGACGTCTACAAAACATTCGGAATAAAAGTGCGGCTGGCAAATTACTGCAGGCCCAGCTTCTCGGAAGACAGATACCAGATCGCGGGGTTTTTCCATCCGCTTCTGGAACAGCGTGATTACGTCGCCAATGACATTGATTTCACACGCGGCAAAATCATATGCGACGACGAAATCGTCGATTCGGTGGATATCGGCGATCGTGCTCTGAATACGCCCAGATGCCCGGCTGGCACGGATCGGCCTGCGGATAATTACAACCTGCGCAGATATCCACAGAATCAAAATCGCCCACACCACGAAATCGCCTGCAGTAAGAGGGTTTGTGTTCTAACAGGCCCAAATATGGGCGGCAAGAGCACGGTCTTGAAGTCGCTCAGCATGGTCAGTCTCTATGCGCAGATCGGTTGCTACGTGCCGGCCACCTCTGCCGTGTTGCCCGTTTTCGACAGGATTTTTCTGCGTGTTGGCGCCAAAGATTACAGTTCGCGCGGATTATCCACTTTCATGGTCGAAATGATCGATCTCAGAAAAATACTCTGCTCGGCCACCGGCAAGTCGCTCGTTCTGATCGACGAGCTCGGACGAGGCACTTCCGCCATCGATGGCCTCAGTCTCGTGATGGCCGTCAAGGAGTATTTGGCACAGCTGCGCGTATGGACCGTTATGGCTACGCATTTTAGCGAGGTGGGCGACACCACCACTTTCAACATCAAAATGGCCGTTACCGACACTATTCTGACCTACAAAATACGCGAAGGCATCGCAGACACATCCTTCGCCATAAATGTCGCAAAGCTCGCCGGTTTTCCCGACTCGGTCGTCCGCTCCACTGCTGCTTATCTCCAGGAGGAATCATCGGAAAAATATTGAAAGTTCACGTGCCAATAAATTCCAATCATTCTACGATCACTAGCATTTTGTGCTGCTACTAAATATATGCCTCCGTTAAAATCGCCCCATCTCTCCATCGATAATTATAAATTTGTAATTATTATAATAATTCATATTAATTATCAATTCGTCAGCACTTAAAAAAAACCCTTTGTCAGAAAGAATCATAACGATTCGGCAACAATAACTTTATAATAAACATTTAAACATTTAAACATTATAAATATTATAAATTTAATCGACTTAGATTGGATTATTATTAATTTTGTGATTTGTTAAAACCACTCAATTCTAGAATTATTCAATGAAATTTCAATTTAAATATATCTTTGTCCGTTTTAGTCAATTCGTATTTATTCTGTCAATTTTATACCTGTTTAATTCCTGTTATTTAATAAAAAATTCCGACCGTTATTATTTAAAGTTTTGGTTTAAAATTTTTCATTTGATAGATAAAAATTTTATGGTTCTTCAACTTCCATGAGTCATACACGACTTCAAAACTTTTCGGACAGAGACAGACTCCCGATCGAATATCACAAGAAGCCATCCACAGAGAACCTTATTATCACGAGCGTCTAACGAAGCGCATCACGCTCTAAATAACTATTTTGAAAAGTAAAAAAGGAGCTCCTTAATTTGATTGATTAAATCTACTTTCGAACTTACTTTGAATCAACGCCCGCGGTATGATGGCCTAAGGACTTGTAGAGCTAGGAAGGGATTTCCGTACGCAGCCCCACAGTACCACTCGAATACCTTCAGCGTAATACCATTTTATCTGACAACTGACAATTTATTTATTGCGAAGCCACTAATCGACAAATATGCATTCGAAGTAAGTTCGAATGCTTTTTCCTACTTATTTGGCTTTATTTCACTTCCGACTAAATGCACTGTCCCGTTCAATCGATCAAACTCGATAATGTTTCGCGAACTCATGTGATAAATTATTTTGAGCAAATTTACTCTTTCTATTCCCAACTCGCTCCCAATGATTTCTATATTACTCATCCGTTCATTTACTATTTTTAACAGCACCCTACTCCCTTCGTCCGTTTTCCCTTTCAATCTCTCGTTGATCATTATCTTGTAATACGTCCCTTCACTGGCCCCTTTTAAATACACAAACTTCTTCCAGCATTCCGCCTTTCTTATCCGTATCTCTTCCAGAATCCCACGCATCCCATCGCTCCATTTCACCCTCTTGACTTCCGCTTTATTACGTTCAATCATTTTCTTCAGCTCCTCACTCGATTTCGCATAGTAAGCATGCCCACTCTCCGCATGCATATTCGCAAGCTCGACTTCCAATGTGTCACATCTCTTTTCCAACTCCCATCTTCGTACTAAATCCGCATACGTTTTTGTAAGATCGTTCACTGATACATTCATGAATACAGCATCCATGTTCAATCTCTCGAACCATTTTAATCTGTTTTCTACCGACTCTCCAACCGGAAATACAGCTATATTATACCTCTTTAATATTCTATTCATTTCCCCGACATTTTCTGGCATGCTAAAATTCGTATCTTCTTTCAATTCTACTATCTCAGGCAATCCAATATCTTTTGATCTATTCGCGTCTATTTTCATCGTATCTAAAATACTTTCGAAAGAGGCGGACATAGGGGTTTCCAAATATTCGTATTGAAATATTTTTAGTTTTTAAAATTTACAATTTGCAATATTTTCATATCATTTGTATTTTAAAATTTACAATTTGCAATATAAATCTTGTTTAAAAAATTGAAATACAAATAATAAAGATATTATATTATATTATTTGTATTTTATCAGATAAAATGCCTACAACTGTCAAATATATACCGCTCTATTGCTACTAGATCTTTATCATGAATATCAAATGAAATGCTTTCAACTATATTCTTACTCCATTGATAAACGCATGTTTTTGCGTTATTATTAGCCAACGCCAATTCTGCAGTTTTCATACATTTTTGATCAAATCTTGATAAAATCTATTTTCAGAAAATAATTTACAAAATATTCATTTATTTTATTTTACATTGCTGTTGCAATAACACACATATTGAAGTATAAATAATCAATGCTAAAACATCAGCTAAATCAAATACCAAATATCAGTAACGGTCCCAAAATTTGACGTATTTGATTTACCTGATGATAAATAATTAACAAAAGCACAATTACAATTGATTACTCGATAAAATACAAAAATAATGAAAACTTATTAGTTTTGCGATTCACAAAGATATTATTCACCAATGCCTTATCAACTTGTGTTATATGACAGTCCCTGTCTCATCTTATAAATCCAATCTTTCGTATCGTGGAACTCAGCATCATTTGCCATTGTCTCCTCCAACAACTGCAATAGCTGCTTTTTCATTTCTGCTTGGAAACTTATCGATTTAGACTGCGTCATATTTACATACAAATCTTCCGCGTCTCTTCTCTTTCTCTTCAACATCCCCGCCAACTCTTTCATTTTCTCCTCCGCCTTATTTATTAACTCCCTCGTCTTCTCAAGCAGTGTGCGCAAATACTTTTTCACACTTGCGTGGAAAGTAAGTCCCTCTTCCAACGACTTTATGACGTACCCGGGATCAGGAAATCCAGAAATCTTCTGGCCTTCTAATTTCTTGGGATCGTCTATCCCCTTGCTCGATATCATCTTCAATAAATTGTTGTACGAATCAGGCTTTTCTCGATAAAACTCAGGAATCGTCGACAAATTCAGTTCCATAGTCTTCACCAAGTCCTCATTCTGCACATTTATCGTCTCAGGAAGATATCGCGGTCGTCTCGTGTTCTCCAGCGCGTCTTTTAACTCTCGTGCTTCCGGAGATAGAATTGGCCGGCAATGAAATGGATATTTGGCATCACAATATACTCCCGCCTTTTGTCCTAAATTCTTTCGGAACTGTATTTCCTTTTCTCTTATCTCCACAGGCACATTGTTCTTCAAATCCATTTCTTTTCCCGTGAGATCTCTATTCTCCCCACTGACGTTTTTGTATTTCAATTCTTTTCTCGCATCATTGACTCGGTCAAGGACATTTTCGGGCGTCGTCGCCAGCACTCGATCCACTGGCTTTCTGATCAACGTATTATCTAGCACAGTGTTTGCGGGATTATTTATTATGTTATTCTGGCTATTGTCAAGCAGAGGATTATTCGTTGTCGGGGCCGGTAGGTTTTTGACCGTATTATTTTCAGGATTATAATACGGAACTTGCATGCCTGGGCTGGCAACATTGTGGTATCCCGGAAATATACTTGGCACATTCAATGGATTGTTTATCGGATTATTTCCTATTACACTCGCAGCTGTATTAAGTAAAGGATTGTTGATCCCCCGTTGGACCCATAAGGGTCAAATCCCAATAAAGAGCTTGAAAGCGGATTTTTGTATGAGTTGGACAAATTGAATCCCAATAAAGAATTTAAAAGCGTACCATTGTTTTGGTCTCTTGTTGCCGTATTGAATCCCGATAAAGCATTCGAAATAGATTTCTTGTTATTGCTTAACACAGTTTCTGAATTTTTCGTTTTATTATTGGCCACATTCGGGCCGTTGAGACACTTATTTTTAGCATCTAAATCCTCAATATTATTGCAGTGATCGCGGTTCTCTATCTCTTCTAACTCTAAATAATTACTTTCTGCTTCCGTGCTTATTAATTTATCAAAATATCCATTTCCTATATCACTAGCTCTTTTTTGGCTATTTTCAATCTTTTTTATCAACAATCTTAACTACGCCGTAGTCCGTTGATGTCGTCTTATAGTTATTCGCGCATTTAACAATTTCGGCTAGGATACACCATATTAAATACAAAACCATATTATAATACGCAGAATCTTTTTAAAATATATAAAACAAGCTATTTTTTCTGAAACATCAACTGGTTTTATATTTTTTGTCAACAAAAATAAATGCCAGGTATAAAAATAAATAAGATATGCCGTAAATAAACATTCAAATATTTTAAAAGTGACACAAATGTCATAAATAGTAGATAAATATCAAATCTCACAATATGAGGTGGCTGTTATTCGTAATATTTTGTTTTTAAATCACAATATTAGCTGAATAATAATAATTTTGTTGACTACAAATTCGATCCAATACCTATGCCATATTTATTTATTACAACTTATTAAATAATGTTGTAAAGCAATTTAACGTGCAAACTACCATTAATTTATATGCATTTTTTTACATTTTTCAACATCGATTTTATACGTCGTATCAAACTGATAGCGCAAAAGCATGCATATATTTGGTAGTGTTTGTAAGTTATTTATTTCATTACTTACAAATACAAAAAATAATAAAGCTGTACAATTTCTTATAATGGATAAAAGCAGGGATGATTAAATTTTATTAGTTCGAAGCCTATAATTCTATCAGCTTAAATATAAACAGATACGATTTGTTTTCAATAATTAATTAATATATTAATATATTTAATTAATGTTGATTGTTTTTATTTCCAAATAAATTGATTTAATTATGTAACCACAATTGTCTTGCATTTTTTTATTTAATTTTGTACACAGCATTGCTATTTCTATGATGTTGGAAATTAAAATACATCCATTGTTCGCATTTAGAAATAATTGTGGTTTTCGAATAACTTCTTATGCATATATGTATAATAACATATATTCATAAAAAGTTATTCACATTGATAACAAAAAAGAGTTTATAAAATTGCATCAACACTAATACTATATTCATTTTATTTTGCTACTTAAAATATTTAAAATTTACTATTTCATATTTATGAAGTTGTTTAAAATTTTTTAATAAAAAATAAAACCAACTCATTATATAAAAAACACATTAATAATTATTGTAAATAATAATTTAAATTGCATATATAATTAGCATTCATTCAACTTATTTTAATTTTTGTATTTTTCGCAAAATTCCATCATTCAATATAAAAAAAATTACAAAATGCGTTTAATTATCATATAAAAGACAATTTTTTAAAATTATTTAAGATAAAATATTTGCTTAATTTGAATGTGAGCAAAATTAAAACTTTGATATTCTAATTTAACTAAATTGAAAAATTGTTTTTTATAATTATTTAATTATGTTTCATTTGACTTTTTATTTTATTTTGAGCTTCTTGATTGATTAAATTTATTTACAAAGCTAATTTTTACTTTTTAAAATAACCATTCACAGCTTGATGTGCTCCGTTTTACGCTCGTGGTCAGTAAGACTTTCTATGCTCTTTTGTGGTGTTTTCATCTCAGCAGTCCGGTCTCGCCTTCTCGTAGTATGTTTCTATATTTATGTTTTAAAATATTTTTTAATTAATTTTTTTAATTTTTGCGTTTTAAAATTAGTTTATTTACACGTTTTTTATTTGTTTATATTTTAAAACTTAAAATTAATTTATAATGCATTTATTAACAATATTGTTATTATTTGTTTATTTGTTTGTTTGTATGTAAAATATGAAAGTATTTTATCACCATAAGTAAGATCGATGCTATTATTCGTTTGTTTTTGATTATTTATAAAGTATGTATAGTATATTATTAATTTAAAAAACATAAAAATTTTCAAACTTTTTAATATGTTACACAAATAAAATATTTATTAAAACAGAAGAGGGTTTTTATTGATTTTATGTTGTTTTTTTTGTTATAAAAAAAACAAATTTGATAAATAAATGCTTATTTTGAATGACTTTTTATGTTAATTATGAATTTTCATTGATATTAGGGTTGTAAACTGTTATCATATATAACATTAATTATTATTTGCAATATAATATATATTAAATGTTTTTTTTTAATTTTATTGATAAATAAGTCGAAAATCATTATAATTTAATATTTCATCAAAAAAACTTTAAAACTGTTTATCTAACGTTTTTCTGACGATCATATCGAATTATTTTTAATTTTACTAGTTTATCAAAATTAAATTTCAACAATGTTTTCGATAAAATTAAATAAACAAAAAACTAAACCAACGATACTGCTCATATTGTTATATATGATAATGGTTCATACCCCTATGTTAATAATCATTCACACATATTTTAATTGTATATTTTATGTAACATTCGTATTAAATAATTTAACGAAAAATACTACTGTCGTATCAATGCATTAAACATCATTTTTGTTGAAAATGATAATTTGTTCTTATGATGAAAAATTATTATTTAGTTGAAGTTAATTCAAATATAAAAAAACTTGCTGATTGTGATATATTACATTATGAATCAGACAGAATTCAAATTGTTTATGTAGAAATATTATTATAACAATTTATATTGATCTTTAAATACAGTATGCAAACAACTTTTTTCGAAATAAAATCAATACTGTTTATAAAAAGTTTAAAATATACTCTGAATTTATATTGCAAAAATTATTGATATGGTGAAATGACAATTTTTAAATTATTTATTGAAGGTTTATATTTATTTTTGATTGTTGTTTAGAATATCAGGCTGATGCCAAGTCCCTCGTCGTATCTGTCGTGTATGTTTTTTTAGACAGTTGTTTTTCGCTTCCTTTACCTCGACGATAGTCAGAATAAATTCTTAAGCATTATTAATTAGATGTATGGTTGGACTCTATCGGTAATCCCGATATTGTTTCTGTAGTTCTTGCAAAATCTAGTTACATTTTTTTTATGTTATAACATAAGGGATTATAGTGACTTTACACTCGTATTCGCAACCAAGCTTATTAGCAAGTGCATCGTACTTCCTTGTCTTCTTAGTTTCGACCGTTCGCAATCTGTCTTGGCTTGTTATTGTTATTTCAATTAAAGTAATCTCTTTTTTGGTAAAATGAAAATTTATTTACTTAATATTATTTATCACAATCTAATGCAATGATGATATTTTCAATACATTTGCAAACAAGAATATTAGTAATATAATACTAGAAGCATAAATTCGTAAATTAAATTACTAATAAATAAATGAAAAGTTATAAATATATTAAATATAAAAAACACGCAATTAAATCAGCTCAATATATTAAAAATTGTGAAAAAAATATTTTAGATTATTTGACAATATGTAAAAATAGTTTGAAAAATACCAGGATTTTCAAAAAACTTGTTGAATATTTATTGCACATAAAACATTTTATTTAAAGTGATATATTTTGCAAATAGAAAATGAAAAGTTAATTTTGATCATCGACAAGGCTTTACAAATCAAAAATGAAAGACTAATTACGATTAACGATAATTCTAATAAAAAACTACCTAATCCTATTGAACATAGTGTGTGTAATAAAAAAACATAATTGAAAAGAAAAAAGTTTAAAAATTGAGATTGGGGATGATAGTAAATTTAAAAAAAAGTTTAAAAAGAAAAAACATGCTTAGATAATTTTGTTTATAATTCAAAAAATAATATAAATACTGGAGCTTTAATTAAAAGTTAATTATCTTTAAACATTAGCAAAAGCAAAAATTTTAAAATAAAATTTATTTAATTTTTCTATAAAAATGATTTATCAGAAAGTATATTATAAAGATGAAAAACCGATCAATGAACACAACACCAGCAAGAGTTTAAATAGAATTTGAACGAGTTTAAAATAAATAATTAATCAATGAACACCAAGAAGAGTTTAAATCAGATTCAAAAGATATTAAAGATAAAGACTTGGGATAAACAGATGCAAGGTTAAGGAACGGATTTAAAAGATATTAAAGATTAATAATTTAATATGAAAGCTTAGCTTTTCGAAAAAATTAGCATCGATTTTAAAGCAATATCTCTTAAGAATAAAGAGAGTAGTGCAAAACTAAAAATAAAGTCATTTAAAAATTAAAAACCGATTTATAAAAACTCTGTGTTTGCAAAAAAAACAAGCTCAGATTAAAATAAAAAGCAATTAAAGAATCTATATTGAAAAAGATAAAAAAAGTTAGGTTTGATATAAAAAAAACAGCGACATATTCCAAAAATTTAATTTAAGCAAATATTGATTATGAAAAACAAAACCTGATTAATAAAATACACAGAATCAAGGTCCCTTCATAGGCATTTTATTCGAGAATGACGCAAAAAAACGAAGAAACAAAGTCCTGATTATATAGATTCAATTTATTTAACTAATTAATTACGTAAAAAAATACAAGATCGAATTTGAAAAATGCAACTGACTTTACATCAACAACATTAAAAAAACTTGTAAACAAATAATTACTTCTTAATTTCAATAATATAAATTTTTGAAACAACCAATTTCTAAGTAGCAACTAAAATGGGGCTAAAATATTAAATTTATTAAAATTGATATAAAACAAAATTAGTAAAGCGATAGCATTAACTAAATTAAATCGAAGAAAAGAAATTCAAACATATAAGACAACTGAAAATTCGCATGAAAAGATTTTAACAAAAAGTTCAGAAGGCTATTTAGAAAAAATGAATATAATAAAAATTTACTAGAAATAAATGATTATGATTATTTTACTGCGGTGTTTTAAGAAAACAAAAAAAATAGTAAAAATATTAATAAAAAATACAATAATTATGATTTTAATATTGAAAATAATTTAGAGTGTGATAACTGAAAAATGTAAAATAATAAACAATTAAACAAAGTAAATCCAATAGTGCAAATTTTAAAAGCAATATTTTAAACAAAGAAAATAGTTCAATTAAAAAAGAAAAATTAATAAAAAATAGTAGCTTTTTGAAAAAGTTCAGTATAAAAACAATTGGAAAGTATTTATTGTTTTCTAGTTTTTTTAATTCTAGGCTTTTTTAATAAAAGTTTTTTATTAATTTTTTTTTACAAAACTTGATAGCTGCATTAATCATTTTCATGTTTAAGAAAAAAAGACAACTGTTACAGCTAAGTTTTGAATAATTAGCTATTATTCAAATAAAACTATGTTTTGACGGTTGTTGCATTAAAATATATAAATTATTAGCTTCCAGAATAATAATGTATTATTGCTACTGGCTCTTTATTCGTATCCAATTTAGATGTCTTCTTTATTACTAATTGCGTTTCTTTGTTCTCTCATGCTCGATGGTAATTAAATAAATGATTTCAAACGTTTTTTTTAACACTACTGATTGAATCTATGATTCTACGCTATCGGTTAAACAGACAATAATTGATTTAATGACCAGCATATTAAACAATGAAAATTCTGTTGTAGGTTTACTAGGCTAAACCTTTCTTTGAGATTGCGGCATGACTTCATGAAATCTTAAAGAATTACAAATTTTTGATCATCAAATTTTTATTTTGCAAATCAGATTTTTAAAAATTTTAAATAAAACTCGAATGTAAAAAGAATTTCTGAGCACAAGCTCTCAACTAACTAAAGTTAATGAATTTTTAAATAAATAAAAATGTTTTTATTAAAGTTTTCAGGACTCCTGAGATGAAAACATTAGAATAATCCATAGAAAGACTTACAGAGCACGAGTGTCAAAGGAAGCACATCAAGCTGTAAATAGTTATTTTGAAAGAAAGTAATAAAATAAGCTCAATAAGTAAATAATATTAAAGGTTTTGGTATTTGAAGAGTTCATATCTAGTTTTTTGAATTGTATTATAGCTGTTGTTGCCGTCTTTTTAGTTATTTTTACTTTGAACGTCTTTTTAACTACTTACTTTTTTTGTTCTTGTCTTTGCGTAGTCAAATGAAATATTTTGAAGCGTTAGCTTTAGCGTTATTGATTGGAGGATGCATGTTTTTAAGATATTACATTAATAAATGATGTTATTATGATAATAATTTATAACCATAATGTTCGCAATTTATATGTTCAATCTGTTATTCTCTGTTGCCTTTTAGTCGTTTACTTTAAACGTTTTTTTAAATAACTATATAATTATTTATATGAAATTTTAATAACTAATTATTTTATTGAATTTGCTAAATAAAATTGTCAACAAATACTATATGCATGTTTTATGTGTTAATATAAAGGTTTTATTTAGTTAAGTAAAATATCAATTTTAAATAATTTTTTCAATACTATCTTCTGCATTTTTTAGTGTTTTTTTGCAGTGTTTTTAAATTTGAAATTTTGCAGCATTTTAGGTACCGAAATACAATTAGTTTTTCTGTAACAAATTGTTTTGTTTGTTTTTGCTATTAACTTGTTTTTTTAAATGCAATTAGTTTTATGAATTTAATAGGTATTAAAGGCAAATGCGTTAATTTTGGCGTTAATAATATTAAATTTATTTTGATTTTTTAAAGTTTATTTAATAATTTGTGAAAAAAATTGTAGTCAGACATTAACAAGCTGTTTGCAACAATACACAAATAATTACGCATTTTTTCACAATAAATTCAACAAAAACAAAAATTTATTTAATTAGAAATAACAAACAGTATATAAACAACAAAAAACTTTTTGTTTCAGTTAATAAATAATATGAAACAAACATTGTCTATTTATTTAGTAACAATTAATAATATACGCACAACTAATTTTCATTCGTTTGATTTAATAAAAATTGTTACAAAAAAAACAAAGTTCCATAATTAAATTATTTATTGGAAGTAAAACAAAGTTGAATACAATTCAAATAAAAAATAAACATTGATAAAATTGTGAGATAATGTATTTATATACAATTCATTTTAAAGCAGTTTATTATCAAACAAAAATTTCTTAGTGTTTGTCGAAAAATACAAATACTATCTTTGAAAAAACAAAATTATGTTGCTGTAAGCGTATAAACGAAAAAAACAAAATAAATACAATGAATTTTTTAATCTATTATTTGAATGAAAATATTCTGTCATGTTTTTTGTCATCATTTGCTTGATAAAGATTATATTCCTGATTCATAGCAAAATATTCATCTTCAGTCAAATTTCCATTGAAAATAGTTGTTTGTTTATATGGAATCTCATTAACTCCGATATTATCTAACATTCTACTATTATCATTCAATAAATCATTTAACGAATTTAAGTTTTGTGTTTGAACTTCATTGTTGTAATTGAATCGTTTTGTCCTATAATTTATTTTTGCATTTTGAAAATCGTAATTAATTTTCCAAAAACTGCCTTTTCCTCGGCTTCCTTCGGCACGAGGAACTTTGTAGAAACATCTATTTAAACTGAGATTATGGCGTATAGAATTTTGCCATCCTATTTTGTGATTGTTAAAATAAGGATACTTTTCTGCAATCCAAGCATAAATCTCTTTTAAGGTTAGCATTTGTTTTTGTGAACTTTCAATGGCCAGTGTTATTAATTCAGCGTATGATACATGCGGTCTTCTTTGTTTTTGTTGTTTCATTTTTATCGGATATGTGGTTTTGTAACAATACATATTATTAAGTTTGTTTGCTTGATGTGGTGGTGTATGCATGTAAATAATTTAAAGGTATTATTTATTTTTAAAATAATGTATTTGCATTAAATCAACAAACAAAGTGATGTTTTGATCAATTGAATACATGAAATAAATTGTAATCAATATTAACAAAACAAAACAAACATAATTTATGTTTTTGTTACAGAAAACTTTACAGTACAAATATATTAAAAGGTAACTGTATTATATTCATTATCTTTAACTATTCAAATATTATTTGTTTTAGTTACTTTGTATCTAAGATCAATCAATTTTTTTGGTGATCTGATCAAATTAATTGATGATAATAAATCTATTAATAAAATATTTCATTTAACAAAAAATAAATATAAAAATTCAACATTATGTATATAACTATGAAATTTACTCTTTATAGATTTATTTTAACGAACGTGTTTCTTCGTAACAAAAGTAAATATTATTTAAAGTTCATAAAATATTTTTATATAAAAAACATTATTTTTTCAACTTAATATTAACATTTGTTAATACAATTGCGTGATTTTATTTCTAAAAAACACAACAATGATATTTTGGGTTTTTTTCATTTTTGTATAATTAAAATTTATATTATATAATAACTAGAATATGTTTCCAAATTCCAGATCTCTGTTTTAAATTAATGACACTTTACAAATAACAATAATTCTAAGAAAAACAAACACTATGCAATATTTTAATATATAATTAATTAAAATTTCGAATAATTAAAATTTAAAAACCTTACTAAACAAAAAATCAACAAATGCGTAATATGATTGCTTTTTTAGAACTTAAACACACAACAAACGAAGTTTTTTTAAATTAAATTGTAATTACAAAAATGAATGCACATATCTGTTTTATTTTGAAACATTATAATTTTATAAATAAAATAATATGCATTAATTAACAAAGTAAAGACATTAATCTAATTAATAATATCAAAAAAAATTTTGCAACTATTTTTTTGAAATATTATCAAAAAAAAGTCAATTGTCAAAAGGCAAATTCAAGGTAAAAAAAGAAACATCAATAACAGCACAAAAATTTAAATATTAAGTTTCAAAATATTATGATTTTTTAGTATTTTTTTTATACAAAAATTTGATCAGTTTAGGTTAATTATACTAATACATAATTTATTTTAAGTTAAGTTGAAAATATATTGCAATAAATATAAATTTCTGTTTATAATTTCTTATGTGTTTATATGCTAATCAAATGCGCTTAACTTTAAAAATACGACTTGACATTTTCAATAAACCTCATCTAATGTTATGTATAATAATATTATATACTTTCATAGTTAAAAACTACCATGCAATACTCATATTAATCTTATGATGCCTATTGGATTTTTGTATATTACTGCTGTCATAATTAATCAATGAACCAAACAATCTTATAATATTAATTTTAAATTTAATGACTGTCAATAGATCCATAAGTCAAACATTTAAATGCAATCGATTTCAAAATTTAAATAATGTTAGAACTAATTTATACAAAATCATTTTTAAATTAATCATTACGATATAATTTAAACAATACATTAGAAGCTATTTCTTCAAATAAATAGAAAATGTGTCCACTTTCAAGTATTGGGTACACAAATCAAAGACCAATTATCTATATTTATTATATCACTTTTTCACATTTATATTTTTGTTACAATACTCAATCCGATTAACAAAAAGTCTAATACTAAAATTATATGCATTAACAAAGTAAAAGCAATTTAGCTTTACGATTTCACTTAAGTTTTTATACGTTGTATGTTAATTATTGTTTAAAAATACTTCAAATTCTATAATTAAATTTCTTGTAAGCTAAACAATAATGTCAGTATTTTTGGTCGGCTAAAAATACAATTTAAAACACGCTTGTCACTAATTTAATTGTTCAAATATCTATTAAACTTTGATCATATCATAGACGATTCTATTAATCTATAACAATAATTATTGTTTTAACATCAAATTTGCAATTGTTTGTAACTCTTTTTTACTTTGTTTTCATTAACAAAAGTTTAAAATGATTTTAAATACTGTTTTAACAATACTACTATTGAATGTTGATTTTTAAAAAAATAACAGAAATGTGCTAAAAGCTGCCTTAATAACTTTACTTTTTAAAATTTTGTATTTACAATATAGTTAGTAAATAAATGATTTTTATTTATTTTTAATAGATCAATTTTTTATGAGCATCACAAGTAATATTTTTGTTTTCTACTTTGTCATTGAATGCAAAATGAATAAATAAATCAATTTTATAATATTGTAAAATGTTATTCATTAGTATGCACTGATAATTCAAAACTAATTCTTTTTTGCATTATTTATTCAGCATGCAAAAAATAAATCCATGTTCGAACCACATAACAAATCAAGATCAAAAACACTTGCGTACAGTTTTATTTATTTAAATTCAGCAACAAAAAATTTGTTAATTGAAATCAATTTGCTTTTATACTTTTAAGCATTATTTCGAACTTAAAAAGTTTTTGAATTAAGCCATTGTTGTTCATTTATTAGGAACACATTCATACCTTAATTTGTTTTAATTTTATAGATGTCGATCCTAAAGGTTTTGAGCTATTAGAGGAGGCACGGGCCGCCAGTACATTGATCAGACAGAGATTACGCCCATCTGCCGCGCTTGGTCTTTTGCTAAATAGTATTTGCGCGTATAATTAATCTACTAGTCAATTATATACCGTACCATTTATCTGTTCTTTTTGGGTAAATTTATATTTATAGTTAATTTTTCTAGAAAGTTTTTAAAATAAAATTTTTTTAAAATTCTAAGACACGATTTTTCATATAGTTTTTATACCTGAAATTTTAGTTTAGGTAACTTGGGCATTGATGGTCGATATTATTATTTTTAGTACAGTGTTATTACAAATGTGCTTTTGGTTATTAGCAATAGTCGCTTGTTTTGCTAAAAGAATTAAATGGTTTAAAATATTACAAACAAATGATTATTTCAAAAGTTTAAAATTAAACACATAAACTGGCTTTTAAAATAAATATAAAAGTTTTAACTAAATTTATTTTAAATTTGTCGATTATAGTTTTTAATTTTCATGTCTATACTGCTGTTATCATTGCAGTGGTTTTTTTATTTTTATTTGATTTTTAAAGATACCAAGTTTTTTATCAATGATGTTAAAAATTAAAAATAAACTAAAAATAAAATTTGAGTATACATTAATAGAATAGCTAAAAAAATGATATTTGAAAAGGTTTTATATGTCAGTTGTCAAATATAAATAATAACGTTGAACCTATTTGTTATTTTAAAATGCCAATAGTGTTTTTAACAAGGTTCAAATTTTATTAGACATGACAACGACATAAAAAAATAGTTTATTAACCAAAACATTAAAAATTATTGTTACCGACGGCTTGCAACTTCTAATTGAACACACGCAGCATGGTAGGATGATGACACCATAATATTTAAACTGTTTAAATCCTCGACATCATACTGATCCTATTTCTGCAGGCTCTTCAGTCATTTCTCCATCAGACGTCTTCTTTATAACTACATTTTCTTCACTTCCTATTTATCGACGGTAGTCAAATGAAATACTTTCAAGCGTTTTTTAAAATGAAAAAGATAATAATAAATCAGTTTTTGTATTGTGTTAATGCTGCAAATGATAAAATGCTTATGAATTAATTTTTAAACAGACAGAACACATGCTATAAGATTTGTATTTACTGATTTTTATCAATCTACAAGTTATATGATTTTTTATTAAAATTTTGAGTTGTTGCATCTTATGTCTACAAACTAATTTAATTGAAATTTTAATAACAAATATCAATGTTTATTAGCATCATGGGTACAAATTATTATTATATATAACAAAAATGTTTAAATTGAAAATGGTTTTGTTTTATATTTACAAATTAGTGTAATTCAAATTTTAATAAAAAAGTTTAAAAGTAAAAAAACAGTTACACAAATAATATGTACTTTTAAATAAAATAATTGTAAAATTAAATTAAAACGCAATTCGAATTCTAATAATATCGTAATTATAAAAAAAATGACTATATTTTATATATGTTTTAATAATGTTTGTTTTTTAATATGTTTAATAATTTACTGTAGATAATTATTATTATGTTGTTAATCTTATAAACAAATATTTAATCAAAACCACAATGTTTTAACGACTTTTTATTTACTTTAAAAATTTTTATTATTTATAACAATATACAACATAGTTAAAAAGGACCAATGTGCTGCATATACAGGTAATCAAAAAGATCACAACTATCATTCATAAGCACTTTGGCCGAGCGGTCCAAGGCGTTCGACTCAAGATCGAATCTTCTTTGAGGGCGTGGGTTCGAATCCCGCAGGTGCTATCTTTTAATAATACTTTATTATATATTATAATAATTTATACAACTAATGTCAATAAAATATTCACACACTTTATAATGTTGTATTGCATAATATTTGAAACTTTCATACTCCCTTTATAATATATTTGTATTTCTTGAAAATATAATTAATACATTAGCGTAAAAAATTTGTTGTGAAATGCTATTGAAAATTTCACTATTTTTAACAGCTTCTAAATATTTAAAAAAAATTAACTGTAAAATTTTAAAGTTAATTTATTGCAAAAAATTATAATCATTCGATTGAAACAATGTTCAATAATATCAAAGGTGAATGTTTATTATCATATATAACATCGAGCATTAAAGAAAATTTGCTTTTTTTAATACTTTCATAAATATTTTTCATAAACTAGATAAACAAAAAATAACACCTACGTTAAACTATCACATCAATAAATAATTCACTACATCTGCACTGTTAAATTTAAAATCTCTAATGATATATATAATGTATAAATTAAATGCCTTGTTCAAATAAAATATCATCTGAATATGAAATTTTAATTAATTTTACCCACAATACGCGATATTTACGATCAGGAATCGATAAGCTGTTGGTAATAAGCTTATAAAGTCTTTATGTACAAAATGAGATTAGCAAAATATTAGTTTCTAGAGAAATTCTATAAACTGAATGAGCTCTCTATAGAAAAGCACGTGCATTATTCTAGTAATCAAATCACAATAAAATATGAAGGGGTAGTTCTGGAAATTTTAAAACGCCGTATTTGCATTTCGACAAACTGGGGGTATAAAGCGGAATTTTAAATGTTTCAATAAATCACATATGCAATACAGTATTTTCAATTTTAATATTTATGCAACAGCTTAAACGTAGATAAAATGCCGATAAGTGCCGATGCAGTAGTAGAGTACTTATTTGTATGATTGTTTAAAAAGGAATTATTTTCATGATGAATATTTTTTAATTTATGAGCATAATTTAAAAATACGCATTTATGATTTATTTACTAGCATTATTAAATTATTTAATTTTCTTTCGAATCAGTTTTGAACGTAAAGTAAAGTTGATAAGTTAATTTTTTCCAACTATTGGAGGATAAAAAGCCTACGCAGACCACTTCCCGGACGGGTATCTGGTGTTATTAACAAATTTAATATTATATCGCATCGGTCCCTTGGGTTATGGACCAAAATCTGAGCAAATACATGAAGTATATTGACTTTACTGTCGCTTGCGTCAGTTCCAATCTGTCGTAAATCATTAGTTTCATGTAAAATATATTTAATCTTCTTTTAATTGTAAATCATGCTTGCAGTTCAGGATCAAAGTGAAATTTTATTTATTGTAAAATTGTTACTGCTAGAAAAATCGAAATTAGTTTGATTCGATGTTCTTTTCTGCAATATCTGGATCTGTGCCTTCTTTCCAGTTAGGTTTGTAGTGAAGTCTTGGGCTCAGCATATTGTATTTTAAAAACAAAAAATTTAAAAATAAACTAAAAAATTTATTGTATAATAAGTATTGCAAAAATTAAAAAATAGTAATCAAATTGTATTTTAATCATTAGATTTAAGAAATAATAATGTTAATTGTAAAATAATATTTACGACACATTTTTATAACGTAATTTATTTTACAAATAGTGTTTTAAGCTATTAGTTTTTTTTAATAATTTGATTTTTTTAAAGTTTTTTTTAAAAAAATTTTTCAAATAAATTTTAACAAATTATTAAAAAATACAAATAAAAATAAAGCAATTGAATTTAATGTTAAATTAAACTATCAGTTTATTTGTTTAAATTGATATAATAGTTTTTATTTTTATTAAGTATTAAATTTAAAGAACGAAACAAAACTTTAAATTTTATTATATGTAATTTTTATTACATATTGATAAAAATTGTTTAATATTTTGATAATTTTAGTCAATAATTGATTTTTATATCAACTGTTTGTGTTCAAATGATTATAATGATTTAAAATGTAAATTTTATCATTTGTAAATACATTTTAAATTATAACATTTTATACATAATATATAAATAATAGCGCTTTCGAGAAATTATTCAATTAATTATAAAAGTACATTTTGTTAATATTCCGTCAATATAATAAAAATTGAAATAAAAAACTGTGATAAAACAACAGACAACAATTGAAATGTACAATACATAATTATACACGTTTGTAATTAAATTTTTAAAAAATTTTGCAAAATGATGTTATTTATCATATTGATCACATTTAAATTTAGGATTTAAATTATAATTCTAATATTATAATGCTAATAATATGACTGTTGAGAACAGTATTTAGCACTTGTTTTAGGAATTAAAATGTCATATTTTTGAATTTACAAGCATTGTTAAAATTTTTTAAATGCAACAACAAATTTTAAAAATTATAGTATTAAAATAAGTTGCTTAAAGGTTTTATAAACAGATTTCAATATAAATTAATTTGTTTATATATTTAGCGCAAATTGACAATAATTTTTATCATTTAAAAGATTTAAAGTTAATTTGTTATATCAGACGTTATTAAAAATTCTATTTCAGTTTATTAAAACAGAAAATTAGTTTTTATAACAAAATATACGTCATGTAATTAAACAACTAAAGTGAATAATTTAATAATAAAATTAAAGTAAGAGTTAAAACAAACACAATTTTTGTATATTTTTGATATGGTATCATGTATTTAATATTGCAACTACGCATAGCAAACAGAAATTAAATTTCAAATACAATAATTGTTAATTGTTATTTATTATTAAAAGTATTTTAGATTTAGAACTTAGGTCAAATTATAATTTAAATTGCAGAAAATTCTAAATTTATTTACAATTAAAAACATTTTATTTATTTAAATTAACAAAAAACTTGTATAAATAAAAATAAATTAAATTGTTACATTTCTATAATCACCAATTATTACAAATTTTAGTCTACATTTATTAATTTAAATAAATTATTGTTGTTATTTCGTTATAATTTGTTTTAAACAATTACGTTAATAAATTTTATTATAATTGTATATTTTATTTATTTTTTTACTACAAAAATGACACCACGTTTTGTTTAATTTAAGTCGAAATAACGATAAATTTACTTTTTTTATTAAATATACAATTAAAATTTTAACTGACTAATTTTTGGCTTACTGTTGTTTTTATTTATTTAAAATTTGTACAAATTTTAAATAAATAAATAAAATTTAAATTAGCTTCTGCAATATTTTAATATACAAAACAGAATTTAAAATTTCGAAAACTAAAATTTGAATTACCTAATGTGTTTTCAACAGTTAAAATATATATTTAGCTGTGATTAAGAATGATACACAAAAATTATGTTTATTTAATTTGTTTATTTTAAAAAATGCAAATTCAAATTACACAAAAATCTAAATATGCCAATTTGCATACATATTAACTGCATTTAATATTTTTACTAATTGACTTAATGATAAGTCTTCGTTTTCTGTTTCTGAGCTATTATACGAGCATTTATAAGATTCGGGTATGCAACCTTTTTGTTTTTTTTTGCTTGTCTTGTATTTTGAAACCATACTTGAATACTTCTGTGCGGTATAGATAATAATATTGCTAAATTTTTGCGTGTTGTTGTAGATGGAAATTCAGTAATTTTAAATATCTCTTGTAAAACTTTTATTTGAAAAGGTGTTTTTTTTATTTTTTCAGGCCAACCTGAATTTGACAAAATCCCTCTTTTTAATTTTAATATACCCATGATAGCTTCAAGTTCTTTTTCTATATCATTACCTAAACATTTTTTCTGTAACATAAATTGGGGAATTATTTTGAATTATTTATACTTATTTATTATTAAATTTTTTTAGATAAATTTTAACAGTATAAAAATTAAAAACATAATATTATAAAATATAAAATAAAAATAAGTTCATGGTATTTAAAAAATTTTAATTTAGTATTCTTGTATTTATTTAAAATTTTATTATTTTTATGACGACACGTTTTAAAATTTTTTGATAATCATTTTTTTTAACAAAAAAATGCCGATCAAATTAAATTAAAAGTTTAAATTTAATCAACTACTTTTGATATTAATTAAATGTTTAGATTAAAAAAACTTAATATAAACAAAAATATTTTTTGTCAATTGATTAGCATTGTATGAACATTAGTAACATGTATGGTAAAATATATATGCTATTTAAATAAAGCGAACCAATTAAAAAATCAATAGTCTTAACTTAAAACACAAAGTATTCGTGACAAAATCAATATGTTTAATAAACAAAACAACCAAGTTTAATTAATTGATGTTTTAAAATATAATTGATCAAAATAATGTTTTGATAAATTTGTCTTTTTTGTGTTATTTTTGAAAATTTTATAAACAAAACAAAAAATATAGTCAAATTCTTAAAATTTTAAAATTATTGAATATAGTAAAATTTTAAACAATAATATCAAAATATTTTATTTTAACTTTTTTAATTTTATACAACAAATGATAGTTGAATTTTCCAACTATGTAAATACACTGATTTGTTTTGCAAAATAAATATTTTTTTTAGTTTATTTTGATTTTTAAAAGTTTTTTTGTGTTTTTGTTTTTTTGTGTTTTTGTTTTTTGTGTTTTTGTTTTTTTTAAATATGCTTGCTATATTTTCTTTGAATAGTATCGTAACAATGATTTTTTAACAATAATATATAAAAAACATTTGGCTTAATTAAATTGATCGAAGATTCAGCTTCATTTACAATAAAATATGTAGTTTATATAAAAGAAGACTTTGATCAAAAATGATAAAAATTTATCTTATTTAAAGACCGAAAATTTTACCATTATATATAAAAGAACGTACTAATTAAAACAATTAAAAATTCATCAAAATGAATAGTGGCATAATCTTAAGCCATCAAATCAATCTAAATAAAAATCAAATTAATTTTTTTTAATTTTTTCACAATGTTTATTAAATGAAACTTCCAAGTTTTAAAAACACGCAATAACAAAGAACTCAAAATTTGTATGACATAAAATAAAAAACTTAAAATATTTATTATAATGAATATAACAACCACCTCTCAAAATAAATAATTACACCTAATTAAATACAACCTCTAACAAATTAAAATAAACTGAGCCATACAAATACTTAACACGTATCATTCTAAACTATTTATAGTTCTTACCGTTCAATTTTTTAAAAAAACTTCTCCGCAATAAGTATCTTTTCAACTTTCATCTTTTTAAGTTTTTACATTTTCTTAATATAAACTATCTCCAGTATTCTATGCATTTACTTTGCATCTCTCCGATTTACCCGTGTAAATCCGTCAGTCCGCTTGTCCTGAGATAATCACTGTGTTTGCGTTTCCTCTTGTAATGTCTGTGATCCATAAGAAAAGTTTCTCATTCATTACTTCGCATTCTAAACACTAACGTCCGTTATAACACAGTTGTTAAAATATCCGGAACTCCCTGTTCCAATACACCATCCTTCATGTTCCAGCTAAACTTTCTCAATAGACCTTATTTATCTTTTTTCCACACTCTTATTCTAGTGCCCATCCACATCGATTCTCACACTCTCCATCACTCGCGTTATATCTCCCGGTGGTCCACTATCCTGTCGCTTCCTATTCTTCATATTGCTTTAACCCATTTGGATTGCTAGTCCACTTGTCCTAGCTTAATTTGCCATGTTATAATTTTTTAACATTAGGGGTATAAAATATTATCATATATAACATACATTATAAAAAGAACATTTTAAATATGATAGAGTAAGGTAATTTTAGGCTAAAAATCTTCACTAATTTTTTTGGTAACGAAAGTTTACCATAGTAAGTAATAAAAAATTTCAATACATGGTTGTAACATAGGGGACATGAGGTTTAGCAACATAATTTAAAAGTATAAAGCGAACAAAGTGTGTAAAAATCAACAAAGGCTAACTTGAAAATATTATAAAGTGACTATAGAATTTAAATAAGATAAATTTGCTTAATAAATAAATATAAATCTATGTTTTTCGAATTAAAATAAAAAATGTACACAAAAGCTTTTATTTTAAACAAGCATATAGTTGCCAAAGTTTTTAAAAGTTTATTTAACAATTTTTTTTGTTCTAATTACGTGTTCTCAATTTTTTAACAAATTTAAATAGTTATTATAGATTATTAGTATTTTAAATGTTTATGTAAAATTTTAAATCTTAAAACTGTTTTCTGAATAAAATAGTTAATTTAAATTATGTTTTGTAATTTTTTCCATGTTTTGTTATTTGTAAATAAACAAGTAATCATATTTGAAATAAGCATTTATTTGTGCCCTATTTTTTTGACAAACTTAATCGGGAAAAAAGGCACAAATCCAGATATAGCAGAAAAGAGCATCAAATCAAACTAATTCAGAATTTTTAAGCAAAAAAGTAATATGAATAGAATTTAACCTTGATGCCCTGAACCGCAAGCACGATTTACATTTAAAAAACTATAAGTATATTCTACATGAAAATAATGATTTACGACAGATTGGCAACTGTAGACTGACGCGAGCGACAATACAGTCAATATAATTCTGATTTTCATTAAATTATTGACATTATTTAAATAAATAAATACATGTTTATATTTAAAATGATGAATTCAGTAATTAGTCGATATATGTTTTATAATGTCAAAAATAAATTAAATATTTTTGATTTATTGATACAATAAAAAATAATTTATAAAACGTTAAGAACATTTTAAATATTTATAATTAAGTTATCAAAATCATATTATTGTTGTTTTAACAAAATTTTTAGTTATTTTTGCTTTGAAGTTTTCTATAATTGGTTGATTAAATTTATTTTTTCAAAAAAATTAATTATTTTCAAGTTTTTATCAAGTTTTTTAATTAATTTTAATTAAATATGTTTTTTGTAATAAATTGCTGAATTGTTTTAATATATGTTACATGACATCTAAGTTTTATCTTTGATGAATATATTAATTAAATTTATTTAAGAAGCTAATTTTTATTTTCTTTTTTTGCCAGACATAATTATTAATTATTTGAATTTTTTTATAAAGCTGATAGCTTTCAAATATTAATAATGTAAATATAACATTTAAAGTGTTTTATTATATTAATTAATATTTAAACGCTGTTGCACAGTTTGATTATTTAATAATTTAAACATATGTCAATTAATACTTTAGAAAAAATGAATTTAAATTTTAAAATTACAAACCTAAACATATTTATCAACAAAACGAAACATAAATTAAAAAATCTTGAAAAAAACAAAAAATTATAAATTAAATGACAAAAATTTGAAAGTCAACCTACTAAAGAAGTATTTTAACTCAATATATGTATTATACTAGCTCGTAAAATGCTTATTTTATCATTCTTTTTTTGTCAAAAGTATTCAAATAAAATACTTTCGAGCGTTTTCTTTAATACTACTGATTGCATTTATGTTTCAAACTATTGGGTTTGTAATTTCTTTAAAATTTTGTTTTAATATTATGTAGATATCATACTATACGTAATTAATACTGCCTCGCGTCCATGTTTGCAGCCAAGCTCATTAAGCAGCTTATACATATGATATTATTAAATTTGTGTTTTATACTATCATATATGATTTAAATACAACAATTGAAATATATAAATATATGCTATCAAACTATTTGCGATATATAGAATTGATAATTAAATGCAAATGCAATTACCCTTCATGAATGGGTTTTCAAGAACATTTTGCCAAGAATATTTTAATTCTAATAACAGAATATCGTCAGGAATCCCATCTTTAGACGACTTGGTGTGCTTGGATTCTAATACAATGACCGCAATATATGAAGATGAAAACAGTTTTTTTCACCAAACCATACTTCAAGTATTCGTTTCTGAAATGGTTTCAAGACCAGAAACAGCAATAAAAATTTTGTCTATGGAAGATAAATTGTTGACACGGTTCGAACATAAAAAAGAATTTGCTGACGAAAAGGATTCTGAAAAATTAATAATTGCCTGGAGATATTCGAGTTTGAATATAAAAATCGAAAAATTCAAGTGGAATTTATCTGAAAAAGTGAGAGTTCCTGATGAGACTGTTTTAAGAGATATAAATGAGCTTTTGAAAGAAATGAAAAACACGACAAACACAAATTTTATTATTTATTCATTATTTTCACCTCTGTTTGAAAAATGTGATGTAATAAAAACATTGTATTTAATGAAAATGTATTGTAAACTTAATGGACATACGGTATTCTTGTCTGTTCCCAGGTTTTTGATTGATGAAAAAAATGTTATTGAGCTATTTTTTGACAATATATTTCAAATTAGTGTAGAATTGAGTATGACTGGCGAAGAAAGCATATATCAATACTATATGAATTTGTTGAAATTGGGAGAATTTGGGAAGTTATATAATAATACTTTAGACGGTTACAAATATGGGATAAGAGTGAGTTCAAATAAAATATTAATAGAAAGTATTGAAATTCCACCGGAAGCAAATGATGCCGGGCCACACTGTGGAAATAATTTTTAATATAATTTTAATTTGTTTAAAGCTATTTGTGGCAGTTTAATTATAGTATTTTTATAATATCAATTATAAGTAATATTTTTACATCTTCCACTCATTTTATTATATTTAATATGATTTATCGTTATAAATTAAATATTAATTCTTCGCATTTTAGAACTTAAAGTTATTTATTCAACATAATAAATAACATGTAATGTCATATTGTCATTTATCAACATTAGGGGTATAAGATATTTTCATATATAACATCCTATAATAATTTATACCCCTAATGTTGATAAACATTCACATGTAATATCGTTTTTTTCGATATTTATTTGATCATTAAATATCTTTTTTTTGTAAAAAATTTACCCTCATATGAAATTGGAGAATTTTAAAGTAATAAATGCAATTCTAACATCTTTGATCATTTTTATCGTTTTCCCGATTTTTGTAGAGACATTTGGCTGTTTATTATTCAAAAATGACACAGAAATCGGATGTGATTACGCTTCTGATTCTAAGATAATTTATATGGCGTCTTCTATTATGGGTCAAATAGGCTATAGTCTTGCAACTACATTGAATAGTGGTTTTTTAATGTTCCCAATATTCGAGTGTAAAGATTCATTTTCGAAAATATATTGTGAAGCACTTAAAAATGATCGAAATGGCTTTATTAACACATTAGTTTCATTATTCATTTCTACTTTGTTATCTTGTCTTCTTTCTTTTTTATGTTCCACATTCAGACTCGGACCGCTTCTCGAATATATACCTCTAAATATCATCATAGTTATTAATCTTGGCACAGGCCTCGGATTTCTTTATCTCAGTTTCGCTTTTTTTGGACAAAGAAAATATTTATGAGTCTATTATGTATTGGCATTTCTTTTTTAATCACATTTGGAGATATCATACTCAAGAAATACACGAAAAATCCAAAATCGAGCATTTTTTACATTATTTGCATATTATTGATTACAAGTTTGTCGAGAACTTTTAATATCACAAGTTTTTTAAAATCTAATAACTTAATTCCTCAAAACGAAATTGAGAAATTTTCTATACGGGATTTTTGCAAAAAAATACATTTTAATGCATTAGATCTCACTTTTCCACTGAGACATATTTCTCAGATCGTATCAATCGCCCTGTTTCCGATTATTTCTTTTGCCACAAGTTTTCCTTCCTATTGTGAAGCATTGGAAATAAATGCTTCTTCAAATAGAGAATTAAAGTCTCTTTCTTTTGCAAATTTTTTATCTGCCTTTGCCTGCTGTCCTACTTACTTGAATTTCAGTGGTTCAGTGTTTTTTACAATTTCAGGTGTCAACACCCCAATTTATTCCTTTATTGCCGGGTTATCAATGATATATTATTATTTTTTTCGCATCTTATACATTTTGTGTTTTCAACCTTTATCAATGCTTTGCTTACCGAAGAAATTGCTATTATGATATTAACAAAGTATATAAAGCTCCACTTTCAATTTTCGCTGTTGGATAATTGTGTCATTGTGTTTTTGCTTGCAACATACTTAATGTTAAAAACAAATATTTTTTTATTTTTAGCGATAGCATTTTTTGTAAATTTTATGTTGTCGTATCTCAAAACTGGTAAACTTTTAATCAATAAAAATACCGTCAAAAAAATTAAAACAAGGAATGAATTTATTTATAAAATTAACTACAAATTATATTTTTATAATGTTGTACGTTTAGCCGACTTGCTGAAAAAATCTGGAAATTTAGAAGCTGTTATTGATTTGTCAGACTGTTATTATGTAGATTTGACAGCAAATTATATATTGTATAAATTGAAAATGTCCGGCATTAGTTTGAAAATTGTTAATGCCAATTACCATCCTAATAATAATTTTTATCATTGGCTCTTTTAAAATATAGATGTATTCATAATGTTTATAACTAGATGTGCATTAATTACACATTGATTTTCCAAGTTTTTTCAAAATCAAATTATTTAAATTTATTGTATTTTGATAAGAACAGTTTTAACATTAACATTTTGTTAAAAGTAAATTAATTTGAATATCTAATGATTAATTTTTGTTAATTTATAATTAGTAAAAATCAATATTAGTTTGATGATGGTTCAAAAAAGACATGACGATTAATTAATGTTGATAGATCCAGTGAGCTGTATTCGTTGTCCAATGGTTGTTTTTTTGGTTTGGTTTTTCAAAGCCGCAACTATTTTTCAAATTTTTAACATAGCCAATTGGGATGATTAAAATTTCAAGTTACATATTTAATTAAATATATATTTTTAAGTTTTTGATTTGAATAAGGAAATGACTTAATTAATTATTGAAAGTATTTTAAATCTACCGTTGGAGTAAAACTATTTTTTAAATAGAAGATTATGTTTTTGGAACATCAGGCGTATAAAACATTTCCGTATATAATAAAACATCCGCATAGAATTTTTTTCAATTCAATAAAATTAAAAATGGTTGTTTTTAACTAACTAAAACAATCTAATTTATTATAAAAATTATTTGTAGCATCAGAAACTCAGCGAGGTATGGTCAGTATGAACTTCAACAGTATAATTTTCGCAGTATGTTTTTACACTATTGCTATCAGTAATGTATTAAATTTTTTTTATACTTTTAAAACTGTGCATGTATTTGATTACCTGGAGTCGAAGCCCAAGTGCCATGATAGGCGTCTAGAGCCTGTGGATATGTGAGGGATTTTTAGTGAATGCGAGCCCCACAGTACCAACTCCGGATACCTCCACCAGGACGGATGGTCTGCGTAAAAAGAGCATTTTTTTTATTTGACAAAACTAAAAAATGTTATTTTGATTAAAAATTGAATAGTATTTTAAAAAACATATCTGTAATTAAATAATTTAGTTTAGTTCAAAAAGTTATCTAGTTAGTTTAATTAGTTAGTTCAAAAAGTTATTGTTTTTATTTAATTATAATTCTAATTGAATAAAAATGTAAAAAAACATTTTCATATATAAATTTGAATTTGTCAACACATAAAAATAAGTAAATATTATTCAACCAATATTTAAAAATAAATAAATAATATTGCAACATAATATAATTACAAACAAAAATGACTTTTAGAAATGAACTTATAAAATGCACCAATTTTCAAATATAAGACTTGCAAACTTTTTTATATTTTGTTTAAAAATTTGCAAGTCTTAAAAATATGATTGACCAAAAGGACCAAGACTGGGAAGATGATTTACGTGACGACGAATATGTCAGAGAATATACAAAATCATTGATTGAAAAAATTAAACAAACAAATAAACTTATAGAATACACGGATGAGAAAGACTTGATAACATTGACATTATCTGAGACGATGATTGTGCATTTTTACAACCCTGCTTTCAAAAAGTGCATTTCATTGAATAATGCTTTGAATGAGTTAGCATATAAATTTCCTAATATAAAATTTGTCAAAATCAAAGCCGAAGATTGTTTGAAAATGTGTGCTTCAATTGGAATTAATGTTTTGCCTTATTTAGTGTTTTTCAAAAATGGATATATTGTTGACAACTTAATTGGTTTTGAAAAGTTCGGAAACAGTGAGACATTATATTTAGATAAATTAAGAAATTACATTGAAAACAATGTTATTAATACATCATAAACATAATATTTAATAGATTTGTATAAATTTTATTGTTTACATAAGTTTTATTTTTCCTATAACTTGCTCAATATAAGAAAACAATATTATTAAGGCATTTAAAAATCTTATTTTATTAAATAAATATATTAGTATATATTATATTCGTAAATGTTGTAAGTTTAGTGTGCTAAACCTTCTTTTAAATTCGCTCCATGACTTCATAGACGTTTGAAATTTTTAAATTTGTAATCTATAAAATGTATATTTTTTAAATTAGATTCAAAATAAATACTTATGTCAAAAAATAATTTCAAACGGCTGTAAGTAATTTTATTTTGTGTTACACATTAATAAATATTTAAATACGTCTATAAGTTTAGTTATAATGAAGTACATGATAAAATCTGTTTGTTATTAAATTTGAAAAGCGACATAATTTTTTTGATTTTGTTTGATAAATGGTCTAACTACGCAGAGTACTTGCCAGACTGGTATCCTGAGTTATTACTGTGGGGCTTGCACCCACGTAGCCACAGGCTCTGGAATCAATTAGAACATTTGATAGCATTAAAAGAGAGATAAAATAATTGATATATTTTTGCTGATTATTGATATGGAAACAACACAAGAAACTGTAAAAGGCCTTACTGATTACGAGCGTAAAACGAAGCGCATCAAGCTGTGAATGATTATTTTGAAAGAAAAAACAAACAAACAAACAAAAATTAGCTTTATAAATAAATAAATTTGCTGATTATTAGTAATAATTAAAGATGGTTTGTTAAAACGCTAGAGTATTTACTACGCTATATAAAAATTTAGTTTATTGAGAAAACATCTAAAAATCATTTCCTCAAACAAATTACTAATACTTATCCGCTGCAATTCAAAAACAATCTTTTCTAAACTCGGGTTTCCATAACATACCTTGGTAGGCTTTGATTAGTTAATGCTTTTTGTTTATATTTGAAAACGTGAAAGTATATTCAAAAAATTGATTTTAACTGATTAAGTGAAAATTATGTCAAATGTAAATGTTCATTAACATTCTGGGTATGAATTATCATCATATATCGTGTTTCTCAAACATTAGGTATATAAAATATTTCCATAATAATATTCAACAAATGATTTAAGTTTCCTTAGTGGTGTTACATGCGTCGATAAGCTATTTTCTAGTTATGAATTGAATAAAAACAAAGCGCATCAAGCTGTAAATGGTTATTTTGAAAGAAGGTAATAAAAAGTAGCTCCATAAATAAATAAATTTATTTGAATTGAATAAAAACGTTTAAGAGTATAGTTATTAAATGTAATAAATGTTTTTTTTGTAAATGTTTTATTAACATTGGGTATAAATTATTATAATATACAACATTTCTTATATAACCCACATGAAGCTAGAAACACCAATTGTTTTTCTAAATCGTTTAAAAGGAAAAGAAGTTATAATCAAGTTGAAATGGAAAACAGAATACAAAGGAATTTTAGAATCTTTTGACGAATTTATGAATTTGGTGTTAATTGATACAATTAATTTAACTAATTCAAATGAGATTATGGGACACACTTTGATACGATGCAACAATGTTAAAATCATCGAAGAAGTTAACACAACAAATCAAAATGCATGCTATAAAGAAAACAATTAATCCAGGTCTACCGATGCATCAGTTCTCCATGAGGATTTCCTTCGTTGTTGCAAAAAAATAATTAATTGCAAGTTATATTATATATATTTGCTTTGGAAGACTAAAAGTCTAAGTTAATGGCTATTGAAAATATTTTTTTCAAAGAAATAGTCTGTTTGATTAATTATTAGTATCTCAAAATTTATTTTCGTCCAAACAATTTTTTTAATCAAATAAATATATTATAATAAAATTTGCTTTTCAAAGATAAGGGCTATAAACTATTATTATTATTTATTTATGGAGCTAATTTTTGTTTGTTTGTTTCTTTCTTTGAAAATAATCATTCACAGCTTGATGCGCTTCGTTTTTATTGTTTAAAAACAAACTTTATTAAATATATTTTTTTCATTTTTGTAAAATAAAAACTGTTAGTTATAACAAAACGTCTAAAATAAAGATGGTTGCAGAACATGCTGCAATATAAGTATAACAAGCTATATATAACTATTTTTCATGTTAATTTTAGTTGAAAGACAAAACAACTTGTTAAATATCTTTAAAATAATTAATCAAATGGTTATCCTTTTTAAATTGATAAACAATAAAATATTCTACAAATAAAGTTATAAACGTTGTTATCTTTACAGCTTTTTGATTTCAAAATTTACAGAAATTGCTTCATCTAGCATTTTTTTATTATATTTAATATTTTCAATAAATGTCTTAACATCCATAATCCGTTGTTTCAAAAACACATCTGTTTTTTGAATCATTGTCGTCACCAGTTCTACGATATTTTTCTGCTCATCAACTTCCAATTTTTTCAAATTTATTAAATAATATACAATATCCTCCCATATGAGATTTGTTAATACGTAGACATTGTCTTTACCAATGTTTTTTTGTTTATCAATCGAATCTTCGTACAATCTCTTATTTTTAATGTGTTTTATATTTTTACACAACTCGAGTTTTTGATTTTTAATTTCTAATTCTGCAATTTTTTTATAAAGTATGTCTTCACAATCATTGTCCTTTTCAAACAATTTACTTTTAGATTCTTCGGAACTATTCTTGCATTCACTGTGTTTTTGAACCAGTTTGCTTTTTATTTCTTCAAGACAGTCGTTACATTCATTGTCTGTTTCGGGCAACTTACTTTTCGTATTATATTCTTTATACATATTTTCCATAGATTTTTTTATGAATCCATCTGACATTTTATACAAATGTATTATTTGTTTTAGTATTCTGTATATTATTGTTCTATTGTCCAAATCTAAATATACAATTCTATTAAATATCATTCTCAACATAGATCTACTGATATCTTTATGTAAAGTTATGTACTCTGTCCACGCTAAAACCTTCTTCATGTCCGTATTCAAACACATTGGTTTATAAACATCGCCATAATTAACAAATCTAACAGATTTAAATTTTATATTCTGTTTGCTAGAATCAAGATATACAAGAGCATTTGCAATAATATCATCAATGATTATATCCTCAGACAAAAAAGCTATAGTTTCTATGTATTTTCCAAAAAATATATCGATAATATTCACATAATCAGTATTCTTTAATGCTAAAAATTCCTCAATTAATGTTTCTATTTTGCCATTAAAATAAAAAAGCTCAGCATTCATTGCAATAAAATGCTTGAAGTCAAATAAAGAATAAAAATATGTATTTTCTAACTTTTTAAAGTCTGGAAAGCTTAAAATATAAAAAACAATGAGACGAAATACAGTAGTGACTGATAATTTGTTGACATATGTTAAGTTAGATTGAGAAAACAACAATTCAAAGTTTTCAATAGAAATTTTTTTTATCAAATTTGTTCAAAATATTCTGTAGCATCTTAAGGAAGAAAAATATATTTTAAAGAAAAAGTTTTTGAAATTTGAATTTATTTGTTAAAATTATATGAAACCTATTTACCGAACTATATTTTGCATTTAAATGCTTATTTAATTAGTTAGTATATATTTCTAAGTTAATTAATATAAATTTAGAAAAAAATTAAAAAAACGTATAATATTATATTGAATATAAAATTTAAAATTTTTAAATGTATTTACATTTAAACTAAAACATTTATTTATTTATAAGTTACTTTTTATTACTTATTTTCATAATAAACATTTACAGCTTGATGCGCTTTGTTTTGCTTGTAATCAGGAAAGTTTTCTATGGATTCTTGTAAAATAAACAATACTATATATTATACTTAATATGATTTTTTGAATTTTTAAATGTAAATATATAAACTATATATGATACTTAATGAGCCTTTATAGGTACACAACATAATATATGATGTTTTTAATAGTTTTTTTAGTTTAACATATTAAATTTCCTTATATGTTTTATTTTTTAATAACATTAACAAAATAAAAATTTATTAGAAAATACATAAAAAACTTTAATTATTTGTAAATATTCTTGATTTGATTGACAAATATACAGTATATTTACAAATAATTAAAGTTTTTTATGTATTTTCAAAAATGTCGGGAAAAAATAAAAAAAATGACAGAATTTATTAATACATCAACGCAGCTACTGTACTAATCAAAGCTGTAGCACTCAGCAAAAGAGAAGGAGCGGAGCTTGTTTCATTATCAGAGTCTTTTTGCATTTTTTTATTATTGTCAGAGTTCTTTTCGCTATTATCAGTTTCATCGTTCTTGTTTTTATCGTTCTTGTTTTTATCGTTCTTAGCCATAACAGATGGTATGCCTGCCAAATAGATAGAAGCTACACATGTTAAAAGATTTATAGGATTCATTGGGTTGTACTGAAAATGTTTTTTTATAGCTTTAATTGTTTACAAACACGTATTAGTTTGATGCATTTTATGATCAAACAATTAATTAATTGTTTGATCATAAAAAACAAATATCAGTAAATAATATTTGAGTATAATGTAAAATAATATAACGGAACCTTGCACGGAACAGTAATTTTTTTAAGTTATTGATTAATATATTTTCTATTAATAAAATGTTTCTAAAGTTTGATTTTATGCCTGATTGAAACGGAATGTTAAATTTTTTTTATTAAAACGAATTTTTTTAATAATATATATGTTAATAAATTTATTAAAACCAAATTTCTAGTTTTGAAACATACGATTTTGTCAATGTTTGTTTACATTTTTTGTTTGTTTGACATATACATTTTGATTTAATTTATTCGTTTTAGAAATAGTAGTTAATTGATTGTATTAATTTTTAAAAAAATGATCAAACAAATATAATTAAGTGAATGTTAAAAAAAGAGTATGTGGCAGATAATTATTATATTTATTGTAAATCATCATACTGAAATGATTTCATTAAATTTATAAAAAAGCAAATTAAATATTTATTAAATAATTCTAAAGAATATTTATAAAATAAAGATGAGGAAAATGTGCAGTATTGTATTTTTGTGCTTGTTGTAAGTTTACTATGCCAAACCTTCTTTTGAAGTCGTTTAATAATTTTATAGAATTTTTGAAGAATCATAAATTTCTATTTTATTAATTTAATATTTTTAGTTTTTCAAATAAAGATTTTTATTTTGAGAAAGGTTTTTTCTGAACAAAGTTAAAATCGACTGTGCTTATAAATTTATACATTGTTATACATAATAATTTAAATTTTAATGTAATAAACATTCAAATATATTTAAATATCATTAACTTTTCATAATTCATTTTATTACATTTAAGTCGTTTGTATTTAAGCTGTTAACACTAAAATTGGACAACTTAAAAATTAATTGATCAAAAATTAAGCTACGAATATTAATACTAACAATGAATAAAATTAGTTAATTTATTTTGTAAAACATTATTTTTTAAACAAAAGCATTTAAATTTTATATGTCCAATATGATGCCATATATTGAATACATCAACTTATTCATATAAAAAAATTACCTATGAAATTATTAAGAATATTTATTTAATGCTTATTTATCTTTAGAATTATACTTTTAAAACAAAATACAATTTTAAAAATAATAATCTGACTATACTTGCTTAATATTATTAATGCAAACTAGTCAAAAATTATTATTTTAAAGTAACTACTCTGCCCTTATAATTTTAAAAATAAGGATGTTTCTTAAACTCTGGGACTACCCAATCATATATTAATAGGCTTTTGAAGATAAATACACTTTTAGTACAAACATTTCTTTTGGTCATTAATGTTTTTTAACGATCATATTCTGTCATGTAAAGTCCTATAAACTTACTACTAATTCGGTTTATAATTTTCCTTTTGCCAGTAATGTTTTTTATTAATCTTATTTAATTGATTTATAGAATTTCTTCTAGAATAACCATTTACAGCTTGTTGCGTTTCGTTTTACGCTTGTGTATAGTAAGGTTTTTATAGATTCTTGTGATGTTTCCATCTCAGAAGTCCTGTATTTTGCTTTGTGAAGATGAGTCCTTCATATGTTTGCCTTAAGCATTTAACCTGAGGTAGCATTGTCGTCTAGCATGGGACTTGTGATATTAACATTCACAATAAATGAATTTTAATATGAAATCAACTATAGATTTAATAAATGCTGATTAAAAAAATACTTAAAATAAAAAATACTGCTAATTTATCAAAAACTTAAAAACTCAATTAAAAATAAAGTTCATACATAATTTATAAATTAAATTTATTGATCATAACTTAAAATTATCAGAATACTGTGAATGTAGCTAAGTATTTATTGATACGATGTGTCAACCAGAGGAAATATTTACGACAAAAATGAAAGCATCGTTCAAGCACACCAATGCGATCAAAAACGTTACCAATAATAAAATCAAATAGTATGTATTTGACTAACATTGAAATAGAATGATATACAGCAACATTAAACTCAAAAGCATTTTATTTCTGAATTACCAAGTTTCTGATTGGAAAAAAACTTCTTTATTGTATATTTCCTTCATCAGTTTGTTGATTTCTTTATTAATTCTTGTGTTGCCACTTACAAACACGGTCCATTCATCTATATTTTCTACTGGGTTCGTTCGAAAGACATCCATCACGTATTTCTTATTGTCGACGCTTGCCGCATAATATATCTCATTTTCATCGAACTCATTTTTTGTGCACAACAAATCGTCAGCGTAACTTCTGAAACCGTAAAAAACCTTGATTTCTTTGTCTTTGTAATAATGTTTGACGGATCTTGGTAAAGTGATTCCACTGCCAGTCGCAAAAATAACAATTTATTGTTTGTAAACAATAATTTTCCTGACGCCATTTCTACTTCTATTTTACCACTTAAATCCTTTAAATATTCGGAACAAAGTCCTTGCGTGCATCTTTCAAATAAGTTTTGTATTCCGCCAGACTTACAAAAATATGGTATTTTCCATTAATTAAACTGGAACTGTAATATCGCGTAGTAATTTTATTGAGTTTTTGAAAAAAAGCGAATTCTATTCGTTTAATTTCAAAATCGTCTAAAATTTCAAAATATTTCTTTTAGCGACAAAAACATACGAATGGTAGATTTCGTAATCGGAATATATTTCCAGAAGTTTGTTTTTTAGCTTTTCATCAGAAACCATATCTGCGAGCACCTTAAATATTGTTTGGTGTGGTGGTGCGTACAAATTAATGTTTTTTTCGAGCCATTCAATTTCTAAATCTGTTAAATTGTAATTTTTTAGTTCTTTGAACTTCCCCCGTGGCATTATTCCAATACAACATCCTGGTTCAAATTCTTTATAGTCAGGAATTTCAAAAATTATTTCTAATACACATTTTTCATATCCCTCTCGCGTAACTAGCTTATTTGAAATGATTTTTGCAGTGTATTTTTTTGTTTTTATACGGTATTTTTCGTATGCCTCTTTTCTCTTCTCTTTACTATTTTTCGCAGTCTGATTTAATTTAAATGCATTTTCATTATTTAAATCTCCCATTCGTATCGAGTCTTCGCCACTTATTATAGTCTGATTTATCGCGAGTCCATTCAAACTATTTAGCATTGTCTTGAACTTGTTGTAACCATCATAAACTCCATTTTTATCTTGTGTGTTGCACAACACCTTTCCCAAAGGAATGGCTCCGAGCTGTTCGAGTCTATTGTAAGTCATCTTACCGCACCAGTTATATTTGGGATATTTTGAATCTCCGAGGCAGAGCACGAGATATTTGAATTGGAATATTTTAGGCAGATCAGAAGTAAGCACATTCCAAAATTTTGACATATTGAACGGGCATTGACCATCTCCGTGTGTTGATACTATAAATATAATAAACTCGAACTCATTTATTTTCATTAGATCAAATTCATCGATCGGCATTGTAAAAAACGTATCTTTGTATTCTTCTTCGAGTAATCCAGCCAAATGTATTCCATTTCTCTTTGTGAACCACATAATATTGGAATCATTTATCGGTAAAAATAATTTTTAATAAATGTTTTCAAAATTAAAAAAATAATGTTTAGACATGATCACGCGATTGCGAGTGTTTTAATAGTATTTAAAACTCTTGTTATGTTTAGAATCGTGTTTATTTTATGAAATAAACAAGTTTATTTTGTTTGAACTCGAAATTATTTACTTTTACAATTTTATAAAAACTTTTTGTAACGTATATTTTATTTTAATTAAAATAATATTAATGTTTCGAAATATTGAATCGAATCTTAAACAAAATGGTTCAGTGACTGCACGTAGCTTCTAATTCGATAGAAACATGTATTTGTAAATTTAAAATTAAATTTTTTATATTCGAATAAGTCACAAATATTAATTGAAACAGTGATAATTTATTGACAAGAAAATATTTTAGATCGCAACTAAATTAAATGTTAATTTAAAATGATGAACAGATCAGCTAATGTGTATTAATACTGAATAATATTTGATTTAAAATGATGAACAGATTGCAAGAAAACATTTATATTGCAATAAAACCTGCAAAGTATTATTTGACAGTTCAAATATATTACTTTCTATAATGATTTTGCAGCTTAACTATTTTAACGCCTATTATTAGAATATTAATATTTTTAATTTTTATATTTGGTCCGAATTAAAAAATCTGAAAGATATAAATTTGGCGGTATAATATTAAATGATATTTTGCCCTTCAATGGAAACATCATTTTCACTTGATTTCAATCCGATAACTAATGTGAAGTCAGTCAAGGATTATGAATGTGAAATACAAAAACTGAGAAATGAAAATTTTCAATTAAAAACGCAAATTGCACACTCGTGCGCATTTCCTTCGAATGATAATGTGCCCAAATTGCTGTATGAGCAGAATGAGAGGGTTGGGAGTTTAGAAGAGGAGAATAACAAGTTGTTGGGACGACTGGAAGAGTTGAAACGGGCGTATGAATCAATTAAACAAGAAAAGACGTATGTGGAAAACAAGTACACGGAAGATATGAATGTCTGCAACGAGAAGATAGGGTTACTGGAGGATGAAAACAAGAGACATTTAGTGCGGATGGATAAGTTTGGTAGGGAGATGCAGGAGTACCGAAAAAAGTGGAGGATCTTAAGAAATTGAATGGGGATTATAAGGGATTCATAGAGAATCTGGAAAGTGAGATTGAGCAGGTGAAGGGGGAATACAGAAGGAAGATGGATGAGTACGAGACACATATACGAAAGATAGAAGAGGAATGCGGGAATTCGTATAATAAGATCAATGTGGAGATGAGGGAGATTGATACACTAAAAAAAGGCTGGAGAATGAATTTTGCGAGAACAGAAAGAATGCTGTGATAATCGAAGATTTGAAGAAGACTGTGATGGATGAGATGAATGGGAAGAAAAGAGTGGAGATGGAGTTGGATAAGATGGTGAGAGAGATGGAAAGGACGAGGGAGATAATAGGAAAGGAGGGGAAGCTGTATATGAATGGGATGGAAAAATTTAAGAAGATAGTCACGACTAAGCTGGGGGGATTGGACGATAGAATGAAAGATGTGGTAAATAGGATTGAACGGGTGAAGGGGATGATGAATATTTCTGAAGAGAATGGGGAGTTTCTGCGAAATATGAATATGAAAGGATGTGGAATGAACGCGATTGTAGATAAGATGAGAAATATGGTGAAAGAGGCGCGTAAAAAGATAGAAATGTACAAGAAGGAGAGTGAGGAGACCCAGTATTTTATGAAGAATAATAAAAAAATGCTGAATGAAAATGTAGTGAAATTGCTGGAAGATTTTCACAAACAATTTAGTGAGGCGAAACAGGAGTTATCTGAGTGTAAAAAGTATTTGATTAAAAAGGCAGAAGAAAACAAGTTGCTTAAAAATGAAAATTTGCGATTAATAAGGAAATTGAAGCGTGGAGAAGATGTTTTTCAGGGAAAAATCATTGATCCATTTTCCAGGAAATGTGTAATATAAAGGTTTTTCTAGTAATGTTTATATTTACAACTTTGGAAACAGAACAACTTATGTTTTCAGAAAGATGTAAATATTAAACTTAGCAAAGAACAAAAATGATAAGAAACAGTAAAAGACATGAATAAATATCAAAATTAACAAAATTAACAAAATTATCAAAGATAATACGGTGTTGTAGGTTTAATGTTTAATGTTTAATGTGCTGAACTTTTTCAAGTCGCCCATGGCTTTATAAAACTTAAAATATTTTCATAATTCAGCTATCATTTAAACAACTTACAGATCAATAAAAATATTTTAAGTTTTTGTTGTAACAAAGCAAACAGATGCGTAAGTTTTCAGCTATGAATTATTTGCGAAAAACTTACGCTATCGTGATTTATCAATTGTATAATTTTATTGGTTTTCAAATAATTGTATATTAAATTGCATTCTCTTCGGTTCGATAACCGTTTTATTAAATAAATACACTTTCTTTAATTGATAACACTGTTTTATGTCGAATAATTAATTTAACATACTTTTTCAAAATAATTTTATCAAAAATAAAAAAATCGCTTTTAAGTGTTCAAACTGTGTAACATCATTTAAACGATTGCAATTAAAACAAGACGATATTGTACGATACTTTTGTGTTGCACGCTTTCTGCAATTTAGTTGTCGCTGTACACGGTCGATTTTGTTTATTTGTTATTTGAATGAAAATACATCAAATCGGTAGAATAGATTTATTTGTTGTTTAGCTAAATACACGGTGTTTTTAGGCTCTAATCGAAGATGCGATTATTAAAAGGAAATTAAAAACCAATTATATTTTCTGTAAAAAGTAATTGGTTTTGGTATTTATTAAATAAAAAATAGACCTAATTATCATGGGTGAGGAAAGCAAACAAAAAAATTCAGTCTGGAACAAGACGACGTTGCTGATAGGGTTGTTACTGTTTATAAGCAGTCTATTATTGATGATGTTTTCGGTATGGCAAATGTTTCTCAAAAAGCAAGTAATGTTCAGCGTGGAAATAGTGTTATTGATAGCTTTACAGATTTTGCACATATTGGAAATGTTTAGTATCAGAAGCAGAGCGAGGTTTTATTTTTATATGTGCATATTTTCGCTGGTGATGGCCAGTAATATAATATATCTTCTGGAAAATCGTATAAAATTAACTGCCGAATAAAAGTTTATTTATAAATTAATTAAATTTTTCATTTATAAATTCATAAATTTATAAACGTCGGAAACGAAGACGAATGAGAATGCGATGACTGTCCACGAAATGAATACAGGGATTAATGCACGGTACGACGCGAAGATATGACGGTGATGAATCAAGAATTAAGAATAATAATTGAAAGAAATAAATTTGGGACCGTCAATGAAGATAAATTTTGACAGGCAGTATAATGAGTGCTACAAAACACGAATGGCGACTATGAGCGGTCTTATTTTAAGCAACAAGACGGTTCTGGAGTACGGCCTGCCTCTGCGAAGCGTCAGCCAGGCGACTGGCGAGGAATGCATCGTAATCGGCACGCTTTTCTTGGCCAGCGACAAGAAGTATTCGATACTAAAAAAGAAGCACGAAGAAAAGATATCGAGATATTGGAGCGAAGAAGCGGTGGTTTCGATAGAAGACATCACCGGGAAAATAGAGGTGGTCTTTGAAGGGGCCAGGAAGATCAAGTCGTATGTTTCAGGAATGGTGCTTGGATTTGTGGGAAAGGTGGATGAGAATATATTCGAGTGTAGCGATGTGATATTCCCGGATGCATTGGATAGAGCGAAGAGACGGGGCAGGGGACGAGTGTTGTTGGTGAGTAATTTGTTGTTAGAAAAGAACAATGCATGGCGCGCGAAATTACTGTGGGATGTGTGTCGGGACAAGTTCGATGAAGCGATCGTAATTGGCGACGTGTTCGGGGCGAATGAGATGGACTATGACAAGTGGATCGGGGAGATGAGGGGAAGGGTGAGTTTTGTGCCTGGGCCGGGGGACAGCACGACCCAGTTGTTGCCACAGGAAGCATTCCCCGTGGCGTATTTCAAAAAGGAAAACAGGGATAAAGTGAATTTGCTGTCGAACCCGGGTACGACGGATATTCTAGGCGACACATTTGTTTTTTTGACACATCACATTGTGAACGACATTGCGAAATACATTCCGCCGAATAAGAAGAGATTGGAAGATGGTTTCGATAAAAAAACGAAGGGTGCGTCTGAAATCGGTGATGACGATAGGATGAGTGTGTTGGAGCAGATTGTGAAAATGAGGTATTTGGTGCCAAACGCGCCCGAAACCGTTGGCTGTGTGCCTTACAGCGGCACGGATCCGTTCGTGCTGAACAACTGTGATGTTTTAGTCACGGGAGGATGCCAGATGGCGATCAAGCGCGAATTCGAAAACAGAACATTGCTGGGCGTGCCTGATTTCAACGAGACAGGAAATGCCATCATATTCGATCTCGAAACGCACGAGATGCAAGAAATAGAAGTGCTGTAAAAATAAATTATTTATTGAAAATCAGCAGTTATCGATGAACTACTGCGTCACAGTGTCTATCGATGAACTACTGCGTGCTGTTATTCTGCCATTGATATTATCAGCGTGTAATCGCGTGAGTTTATAAATATTATGGTGAACAACAATTAAATAAAATTCGGTTGCTGTAGCTATCTAACGTATGTCTCCACGCTATTAATTATTGAATATCACTGCTTGTGTGAATTTTTATAATTTGTTTCCCAGATCGGCATATTTCCTTACCATTGACTATATTTATTTATTTATAAAACATATGATGATAATTTGTGCCCTTATCTAATAAGCATTCGCATCTGTTATTTTCTCTAACCCCTATAGATTCCAACTACGTGAAATACTAGCTTATTATCATCTCACTCAATCGTAAACAAAAACCATAAAGAAATATATGAGACTATTATATGACTATTATATGACTATTATATGACATATCTATGACTATTATATGACATATCAGCTCGTGTTAAATATCGAAGGCATATTCGCCCTTGTCGCCTGGCATATTCTCATCCAGCGGTAGTCCATAATAATCAAAATACGCACGAATGCTGAAAAGCATTTCCAGCTGCTCGACTCGCTTTTCAATACAGCCGAGAATGTTCTCCACACTGACTAAGTTATACACAGCACCGTCTTCGGCAACAATCTGTGTGTAGTCATCGCGGCACGTGCTGCTTGAACAGTTCGTGAATGTATCATTATTGGATATCGCACTGTTATTGGATATCGCACTGTCTCTGTTCGACCGAACTCTGCTTCCACATCTCGACACCTCCACTATTCTTTTGATTTTAATTTCACCCAACCGCTCTCGCAATCCGCTGGTTCTATCGTAATTTCCAATACTCAGCAAGTCTTCCGGCCTGTATGGCAAGACCCCCCTCTTTACATGTCCAAGTAACTTCTCCAGCTGTTTGTTGTCGCGATCCAGACACGCCCGTTCCAATAAAAAACTCAGATAAATATTTTCCGCCATCAGCTCGACATAATCGATTTCTCCGGAATATATGAGAATCCACAGGCCCAGAGGATTTTCGTCGCGGATGTGAACGCGTGGCAGAAACACGCCTTTTCCGTCGACGGTGCACACATAGCTTCTCGACTGTCTTTTCCGTGCGCCGAGTATCGTCTTTTCCACCGCCGTGGCCGTATTTCCCAAACGCAGTGGAAAGCCGCAGTCCATTTCCAACACTCTACAAAGCATCAGCCGCACTTTCTCGGCCACATATGCCTCGATACGACGTCTGTAGGGCTCATCGGCGGATGCGACCGTCAAAAATTGCCTGTTCCCATTCTCCAATAATTCTCCCGACGAAACAATCATTTTATACGGGGCAGCCAGTAAGTATTCCATTTCTTTTTCCAACGGCGATACGACGAGTCCGGGCCACTCGAAAACTCCCAGCGTCTCAACGACGTCTGCAATCACCCAGAAGCTGTCTCCCCCGTGTTTCAGCCACACACTCTTTTCCGCAAACACGTCTTCCAGTATTTCAAGTATCTCGTATCGTCTTGGCTTATATTCCTCCAATAGATACTCCCCCGTCCAGCAGCACAAATCGTTGGCTGTTTACCAGTTCTAAACTTATCAATTTCTGAACTATATTAGAATTCTCATTAGTGGCAATCGAGTCGTCACTATTCTCGTACACGCATGGATCTGCTGTTCGGCTGTTGACCCAATTCAATAATTTACAGAGATTGAACAGTCTTTTCACGAGAAATGTCGTTATTTCAAGCTCGTTGTCTTCGACAATCGAAAATGTGACGAAATAGAGTTTTTCTTGGTTCTGCAAATAAGAATGACTGATGTTCGTGAACCTGCTCGTAATAAGCTTACCACCGAGTGTCCGCATCAGAGTCAGGTATTCTTTTTTCCGCCCATACTCAAATATAACATCTTTGTCGCCGATTAAACTAGCAGTTATCGCAAAAGTATCGATCCTATCATTATTTTTCATTTTATCGGCAATATCGCTCGGATTCCCGCTCTTCTTTTCATCATAGCCGCTCTTATTATTCATACTGCTCGCATTCTTCAATAGTTCCGTCTCGACATAAAAAATACCGTCGTCTGCTATAATTTTATAGTTGTTTATTCCACACATCACCTCATTGCTCATTCTTCCGCTTATTTCCTTATAGTCGTCCTCCTCTTCCTTCAATACGCACTTCCATCTCCCCTTTATCTCGTTTTTTATCTCTTTTTTCGTTTTTCCCTTCACCACAGCTACTCCTAAAATATTTTTCGTCGCTATTTTCAGCATATTTGTCGGGTATATGCCTTCGTACGAAACAATCTTGTATGCTATCCCGTCTGCGACTATCGTTTCCCGTGCCGTCTCATCAGGTCCTGTCTCCACTAATACAAATATTTTATATTTGGAATTCCCAGGGTCATCCGTCGTTTCATATCTGCATTTCACAATACAATCTCTTATGTTCCCGTTCAGCATGCACTTCACCACTTTCACATTTCGCCCCTCACTTAGTATCCACTCATCCTCTTTGATCGGCTCATCCATGCTGCAAATACACACCCCATATATCACACCATCATGTTTCGCCTTCTTCTGTAATCTATACTTGCATATGGCTTCTATAAACATAAAATAAGGGCATCTACTTATCACGACTGTATCTTTGTATCATTTTTGTTTATAATAAATATTATCTGATTCAATGCCAGCCGTAGATTTATATAATACGCCAAACTCATGTTGATTGGCGAAGATCATTATTCTTCCCGCCATTGGATAATACAAGCGTTAGTAAAGATCAATGATGTTTAGATGATCAACATTTGTTTCAATATTTTTGACTATTTTTATCTTAATTACTTTTTTCATTAATAAAAAATTCTTGAATCAGCTTGGAACTTAAATCATGTTGTAAATAAGTCGTAGCAGAAACTTGAAATTATATGTCATCACAACAACAGTGCAGTGCGAACTTAAATAAATCCCAAAATAACTTCAATCAAACAATTTAAATACTTTTCATAGAAATACGTTAAAAAATTATGATAAATATTCGGTAATATGTTTCGACATGTAGAAACTCTATGAACTTAACTGATGGCTTATAAAGTTATACATGTCGAAATATAATGCCGAAGACTTCAAAAAATATTTGATATTATTGATATTATTGATATTATTGATAATAGCCTTAATGGCATTTTACTGCGATGTGTGGAATTCCGTGTGAATGATATAAGATACATTTTTGTGCTATTGATATCATTGGCCGAACTAAAGCACAATCACTTTATTTGTTAGTATTTTAAACCCTTAATGTGCATGGAGAAGCTCAAGGAGATAAATCCTGGCATAGAACATATGGACGTCAGGGAGATAAAAGAAATGATCCAGATGATCCGCATCGAGATAGGGTTCATGAAGAACGAGAAGAGTGTGGTCATCAATGAAATCAACAACAAGTCTGCGGCAATAGAAGAGAATTTGGCGAAAATTAAACTCAATAAAAATTTACCTTATCTCGTTGGAAATGTCGTGGAAAAAATAGACAAGCAGAGCGGTGTCGTGCTTATATCGACACGACAGACATCTTATTTGGGAATGCTGGGGCTGGTCCCCGTAGATGAACTCAATCCAGGGGATTCTGTGGCGCTGCACAAGGAAACAAATATTATTTTCGAGAAACTGCCGCCGGCCTATGATAGCAAAGTCCTTGCGATGGAGCTCGACGGAAAGCCGGATGAGACGTATGAGGACATCGGCGGGCTCGATCGTCAGATAGAGGAACTCAATGAAGCGATTGTCATGCCTTTGGTTTATCCCGAGCGTTTCAAAAAGTTAAATATCACCCCGCCAAAGGGAGTTTTGATGTATGGGCCCCCGGGCACAGGAAAGACTCTGATGGCGCGGGCCTGTGCGGCAAAGACAAACGCGTCATTCCTCAAGCTTGCCGGCCCATTGCTCGTGCAGATGTACATTGGAGACGGGGCAAGACTGGTAAGAGACGCCTTCGCGCTAGCCAAGGCCAAGAAGCCGTGTATTATTTTCATTGATGAAATTGACGCGATCGGCATCAAACGAGCCGCTTCTGACAAGACAGGAGATCGTGAAGTCCAACGAACGATGCTGGAATTGCTCAACGAGCTCGATGGATTTTCAGAGAATAGCGACGTGAAGATAATCGCGGCTACGAATAGAGTCGATATTCTCGACTCAGCACTCCTGCGATCGGGGCGGCTTGACAGGAAAATAGAATTCCCGTTGCCAAACACGGAGGGCCGAAAACGGATCATGCAGATCCACGCGCGCAAAATGACAGTCGCGGCAAATGTCAATTTCGATGAGCTGGCGCGATCCACCGAGGGATTCAATGGGGCGCAGTGCAAGGCTGTTTGCATCGAGGCAGGAATGGCGGCAATCAGAAAAAACAAGTCTGAAATCAATCAAAATGATTTCATAAGTGGGATTTCTGAGGTGTTGGCCAAGAAAAAATCCAATATTTCATATTTTACGTAAATAAATTGCTTGAATTATCAGAAGTATTATATGCGGGTCTTCATGCCAATTATTTGTAGATTTCGTGTTATGAATGATAATAATTAGCTCTGAATAATTATTTTAAAGAAAAAAATCAGTGTTGTGAAATTAATTGATCAAATAATTTATATTCTAATGGTGAAAGAGTTAGATTAGAATATGGTTATGGTTATGATTATCTGAACAAACAATGTTTAAATGCATTTATTGAATACAATATTTGTTGTATCAGTTTTTGCCATAATTTATAGTTTTTATTAAATATTTACAAAAAATTCATTAAATATCTACAAAAACTATGAATTATGATGAATAATAATTATTTCGAACATGGACGTCTATTTGGAATGCAATATGACAGGGATATTTAACAGCACGGGCTATTTTTATTTTAAACTAAAATTTAGAAAAAATGTAATAAAACTTTGAGAAAACCCTTATGTTTTTGAATAAAAAGGATGAGAATACCGAATTAAATAGAACCACGACGACATCAGAAAACTGCAGCGATAAACAGGAATATAATTCGCCAGAAAAACTGAAAAAAATCAAATTATGTGATAATAACGAAGATGAAGCAAAGACAGAAGTAGAGGAGAATCAAGAAGCAAAGACAGAAGAAGTAAAGAAGAATCAAGAAGCAAAGACAGAGGATAATGAAGCAAAGACAGAAGTAGTGGAGAATCAAGAAGAAGCAAAGAAGAATCAAGAAGCAAAGACAGAGGATAATGAAGCAAAGACAGAGGAAGTAAAGACAGAAGTAGTGGAGAATCAAGAAGAACCAAAGACAGAGGAAGTAAAGGAGAATCAAGAAGCAAAGACAGAGGATAATAAAGATAAAGAAGATTATTCAGAGAATATTGCTACAATCAGAAATAAAATGAAGGATTTAGTAAACAGTGATATTTTTGTGAAACAGAATGTTCCTTTGAAAAGAAAGAAGGAAGCAGTGCTTTTTAAAACGAATGTGGTCGAGAGAAAGCCGATAGTTTACAACAACACAATAAAATCTGATTACACAACAACGTGTTCGGTGTGTTCGCTGGAAGAGGATGAATGGGTATCTTTTGCCGATGGAGAGGTGAAGCTATTGAAAGGGGGTACTTTTATGTTCATACGAAACGAGTTCAAAAGCATGCTGTTGAAATTTAAGTATGCGAAGGAAATGTTCCAAGTCGAAAATAATTATGTATATTTTGAAGCTGCAAATTATAATTCAGCAGAAGTAAGAAAATTCAGAATTGATTTTGACAAGCCAGATTATATCAAGGATTTTCTGGAATCGTTGAAAAAATATGAATAGATTTAATTTGAGGTAAGATTGTCTAAAATTTCCTCTTGACGGGCCATCTTGTAAAATGCTTAGCTGAATTCACATATAATTTCAAGAATGGTTTAAATAAATCTGTTTATTTGTTTTACGTTCGTTATTTATTCAACAAAATAATTAGCCTTTGATTTATTAATGAATGACCGACATTGTTCCATTCTTTATTATAACTGTTTCAAATCACGGAGATAAACCGAAATTAATTTAAAAGGTGCGCAAAGTAAGCATGTGTGCTGACAATAAAATATGTGAATGTTTATTCGGTATAAATGATATGCTTACGTGTATCATTTATACTACAATTCGTTTTAATGAATTATGACCATTTTTCAGACAAAATCAAAAAATTTATTTTATTGAATTACCAACAAAATCAACTTGGTATCTATTGATTGTTATAAACATACAAAATATTTTTTAACCAATAAAAACCGTCAGAATAATGTATATGGATACTTAGGCCTATTTTGATTAATATGATATATATTATAACAAATTTTACCAATAAATTAATCACCGTAATACAATACAACTTATAAATAAATAAACACGCTTAGTAATTTTTTTGAAAATTTATTAAATAGTTAATTTGAGCATATTTAAAATGCATCAATTTCATTATTGTGAATCCAATTTGCTCAAAAGCTCTTTTATTTCGTCATTAAGTAAATTCTTATTCTTCTTCCAGGCAACTGCTTCTTTTTTGAAGTCATTTTCAAATGATAAATTGGGAGAACCATATTTCTCGAATAATGACCGCTTGTCGTCCTCGGACTTTAAGATATAATTACCGTCATTGTATAAAACAGCAAATAATTGACTTATCTTCACAAATATAATTTCAGCCCGCAATGCATTTTTCTTCTTCTTCAAAATAGCTATTTTACGACCAATCCTATCTTTGTCGCCAAGCCCGTTCTTCAATTCTTCTTGCAAATTACCTATGTTTTTTATATAGTCCTTATATTCAGGCACATCAATACTCTTCTCAGATATCCCCGCAAATAACATGGTGCAGAAAGAATATATTCTATTTAATATGTGCGCATCCATCGGACACATCTTGATCACCGCTACCCGATATAAAAATTTTTCCACATCGTCTGCACTTAATTTGTAGTTCAGCTTCTTCTCGCTGAATACAGACTCCACCAACTCCATCACATCGACTTTCAGCGCATCCTGCATTTTAGCTGAATCCTTCGTCATCGTTATTTTGTAGTTATCAGCATTGTCAATGATTTTAGTAATGATTTTGCCTACTTTCGCTGCATCAATAACATCCTTATTGCTTTTGAAAAAGCCCGCTACCTCATTTTTATCGAGCTCAGTGAAAAATCCTCCCTTCTTAATAGTCATTCCTTTTATTTTCTTCCCGTCCTTATCTTCATAACCAAAATATGTCTTTTTATTCTTCTGATCATATTTAATGTCGTATAATTTGCTGATAAAATCTCCTCTTAAATCCAGATACTCCAATTCCATATTCAGCTTATTCTCATCGTTAATGAATAGCATCCAGTTCTTGTTCGAAGGATAAACAAAAGCATCTGTAAACCCATACGCATAGTAAGGCAGCTTCGTTCTCTTGACATCCTTGCCATCTATCGTTTTTTTTACATATTCCTTTTTATCAAAATCATATGCTTCTGTCATGAAATCAGGGTGCGTCCCTTGTGCTAAATCTAAGTATTTGTACAATATCTTGTTTTTCAAATCTTGTTCGTTCAATCCAATGGGCTTATAAAACGTTTTTGCTGCTTTTGAGTCGACGTAATTTACACGCCAGTTGTAAAAATATGAACCGCCATAAACCCCGTTCATGTTCTTGTATCCGTAATACCACCCAATGATCAGTTTGAATATGGAAAACATTAATCCAGCTGTAAGTGTTGGTTTGAGATAATTCACTCCGCTTTTTTTCTGCGTCATATGCCCTTCTTAAAATATTTTTTTTAAATAAAAAATAAAATTTTTATTCAATAAAATTTTTTATTGTGTGTTTATTAACTAACAAATCAGATTAAATTTAAATATATATCCATCGAATCGATTCGTTGTTGGTGATCATATAGCATTGAATCTGCATGAAATTTAAATAATCTTATTACCAATTTCCAGAACTGCTAAAAGCCCTATTTACTTTAATCAAATATTTTTAGATTTCTGTGTTGAAAATTTATAAATTTAATTATTGAAAACTAAAAATGTGTATAAATAAAAAAAGAGTTTATTAATTAAAACAGTCAGAAACTATTGCTTTAGATCGACTGTTTGGTCTGTTACAATAGAAATATGTGAATAAAATGAATTGGTTCGTACGTGTTTACTTGTGTATTATTTCAATTGTTAAACTGCCGGTAATACGTCTATAGATTTATAGAAATTATTAAAATTTGTTTTTAAATCAATTTTTTCAAAAAAACTATCATTTATCATATTAAAAAAACAAATCAACATTGTAATATAAATTAACTCAATTAACCTATAAAGCCAGTAATTCATAAATATAATTTCGTAATCTAAGATATTTCTAGATTATATTTTCAATTAAATGTAAAGTTATAGTTTTTTTGGTTTCATTCATAAAATAAATGGTCGCATGCAGACCAACTGTCCTTCCGGACAGGAAAATATCTTAGCATGTTCCAAAATCTTAATTGTAATATATTTTGACAATGTTTTCTTATATATTCTTATTTTTTACAAACACCAGTTATATTATGTCACATATGTTTAAAAATGTTCACATTATTTCTTTAAGAGTTTTAAAAACCTTTATATCTTCATATTAAATAGCTTTTTTATATATTTTTTTAATAATTTCTAATAACATTTCATCGTTTATTTATAATAGCTTTCTAATGGCATTTCATCGTTTATTTATGATAGCTTTTGAATAGTTTTTTAAAAACTTTTTATATTTTTTAAATAAATTTATTAAAATTTTTTTATTTAATTTTTGAAATGTTTGTTGATGAAATTGGCATTATTTGTAGGGCTGAATCCAGATATTGAATCAGAACTGTTTGCATCTAACGTCCTGTCAACCACAACAAGTGTGGGAACACTGACTATATTGAATATTGTTTGTAATGTGGTTATTGCTTGTTGCTGTTCTTCATTTAAATTCTTGTCGTCAAATACCAGATCAAATATAGGAACAACACCTTCGGGTTTGAATTCTGTTTCAAGCCATTTTCTCATATTATGACATGGAGGGCACCTGGTCGTAGAGAACTTAAGCAGCATTTTGGGGTATTTAGACAATTTTATACTGTCCATGTTATTGAATGGCAAATAAATCAATGCAGGCTTAGATTCTTCTGGTATTTTTTGTTTGACCATTTTAGGGTATTTATTTTTTAATTTATTACATATACGCCTGGATGCCCAACTGGTATTATGGGCCTCCAGGGCCTGTAGCTATCTGGGGGATTTTTAGTAGGTGCGATTCCACAGTACTAACACCGGTTATTCATCTGGAAAGTGGTCTGCGTGTTTATTTTATACGACAAAGCGAAAATAAATAAATAAATAAAGAAAGAATAAATAAATAAAATAAATAAATAAATAAGGAATGAATGAATGAATGAATGAATGAATGAATGAAACAATGAAATAATGAAACAATGAATATTACTTATAGGAAACACTGTGTCAATATGTCTATATGATTGAAAATACATTTAAATTTGATTTAACTAAAATATATTTAATGATATATTTTTTAATTTTAATTCAAAAAAATAATCTATTGAAGATCAATATTTGGTTTTTGGTTGTGATTTAAAATACCAGGCTGATGCCAAGTTATTTTCTGCCAATCCCTCGTCGTATCTGCCGTGGATGTTTCTTTAGGTTTAATTTAATTAATAATTTAAATGTGAAAATAAAAATTATCACTTTAACTAATTACTCGGTCATTTACGATGCAAAATGATGTTTAAGTGTTTTTTCTATTTAATATTTATATTATTTGAACAATCGACTTTTTTCTGTGACCCAATGATTCATAAATACCAAGTAACTCCAGAATTAATAAAAAAGCTTCCATTATTATTGAAGCATACCAAAGAGATATTCATCGATCATTCAATAATTTCAGCGGAAAATATCCGTATAAAATTAAATTATTTCTTGAACTTTAATTTTGGAATAAAAACCGCTGATTTTGTAGAAATGATCACAAATACTGAGGCGATTGAGGTAGAAAATAATTTGGTGAAGTATAACTATGTTTACAAAATGAATGGAAATTTGTTGGTTGTGAATAAAACAGTAGCTATTCTGAATAATAATTACAACACAGACATTCCAGCACCGAAACTAAGCATTAGAGTATCGGGATTACAAATACTCACAAAAAACAAAATACTAATTAAAGTCGATAAAAATTCTATGATATTGTCGAGTGATGATAAAATAAAAACGTATGCCTATCACAAGATAGAAAGATTAAATGGCCAGGAGGAAGAAGAAGAGTGTTTTGTGTCTGGAGAATCGTTAAAAATCGTGGAAGAGCTGGAAAAGGATTTGGTAATAAGTTTTTTTTTGAATTCATTGCTATTCATGAGTTTAGTGAAGCAACTACAACCAGCATATTTATTTCTAAAATTTTATTTTGAAAAATAATTTACAAATGTGACTATTCAATATCGTGAATATTTAACATATTTCACAAGAGTCTTTTAATAAATTATGATGTGTAGACACAAATGTAACTATTATCTAATATATAACACTTTTAGAGAATCTGGATAACTATTCAATATTTGATTTTCTATATAATTACATTAACTATTTTTCGAAAAAGTTTTAATCATTGATTTAAACGACTACAGGCAACTTAGTAATCATATTATTTTAGTTAGAAGCTCTATGAACTCGTATGATTAGTTAACAAATATGGATCAAACACCTTGCATCATAACTATTTTTTAAAAAATTTAGACAACCATTTTTTCTATGAAAATTTAAAATCATTTGACTATAAATTCATTGAATATTTTAATTTTATTAGCTATTTTCTTATACAAATAGTAATTCAGAAATAAAAAATATTATTCTAATCGTGCTTTAGTGAGCAGTTACTTTTTAATACATGAAAATTTTTTATTTTGTCTGAATTTTAAAAATACGAAAAATTTACTGCCCTAATGGTTTCAACAGATCAAATTGAAAGCGCATACAATCCTGAGGATTTGACTATACAAAGTGCTTTGCAGCAAATATTTAGAACATGCCGAAACCACAACAAGCTGGCTATAGGCTACAAGGAAGTGATTAAGTCTCTGTATAGGGTAAAGGATGGAGAAGATGAAAAAAATGAAGCTTGTGGTAGTGGCCAAGGATGGAGTGCCTGAGATAAAGACTATTATAGAAAACAAATGCAAGCAGTTGGACATTCCTATGCTTTACATAGAAACCAACGAAGAGCTTGGGAAGGTGGCGCCTCTTAAAAGGACAAAGAAGATGAGCGCAATTGGTATTTGTGATTTTATTTGTGAGAGCCGAGAAAAATCCTTCTTGAAGGCTGCTTATAATAAATAAATATTTATTTGATTATTTTGGTTTATTTTTGAAATAGCAAATCTATATAGTTTTTATTTAAAGTAACTAACTAAATATAATATAACTAACTAACTAACTAATATAATATAATATAATATAACTAACTAAATATAATATAACTAACTAACTATCTAACTAACTAACGAACTAACTAACTAAATATAATATAACTAACTGACTAACTAACTAACTATCTAACTAACTAACTATCTATCTAACTAACTAACTATCTAACTAACTAACTATCTAACTAACTAACTAACTATCTAACTAACTATCTAACTAACTATCTAACTATCTAACTAACTGACTAAATATAATATAATATAATATAACTAACTGACTGACTAAATATAATATAATATAACTAACTGACTGACTGACTAAATATAATATAATATAACTAACTGACTGACTAAATATAATATAACTAACTGACTGTCCAATTAATTAACATTTAGAAAATTAGTAACCTTCAATATTTTATTTTCTTTCTTAAAACATCAAGTAAAATTATTCTTAAAAAATATCTATGTTGTAGATTTGGTATGCCAAACCTTCCTTTAGCATTGAGCCCGATGAATCATAAATTTTAATTTATGAATTTATCATCAAAATTTTTGAATAAATATTTTCTGTCAAAAAGATTCCTTTAGATCATGATTACGACCAATTAGCGATAAACGGAGCATATTGTTATCAGCAACAGAAATATTTGTGTGGATTGTCATGAAAAGTGAATGTTTATTGACACTGAGGGTATAAATCATTATCGTATATAAAATAAATTTTTATATAATTTATTGATGAAAGAAAATCTAGTATGTTGTAATTAGTAATATATTCTAGGCTTAGATAAATAAATTAAGACGAAAAATAATTGCGAAATATGAAACGAACATTAGTTGTATAATGCTGTCTTTTATTGAGATAGGCTATAAATTATTATCATATATAACGAATATATTTCAGAAATTGATAAATCACGAAAATACAAATTCAAAAATTTTAGATCATTTTTCCACCGATATATTTTTCAATTCTAGAAGATACGAATTTTTTGTAGTATTTACAAGCAATAGATTTCCATTTGATGAAAATGACAATGTATTTACGATGCCGTTCACGGAAACAGAGAAATTATCTTTGCTGCGTATGTCAAAAAAGCGTACCTCATTTTCCTTCGCATACGTTATTACATTATTTTTATAAGCCACGACATTTGTCGAATCTGGCAATTCCATGCTCGTTTTTTGGCTGAACAGATCGTAGATCTTTATTCCCGTCAATCCATAGCCCAGAATTCTGTCTTCCATGACCCCTCCGATGTGCATCGAACAGCCCAGACTCACCATCTCGTATGTGGGTTTCTCGACGCCGTCCACGTTCCTGAGGACGCCCATCATGCCGTCCGCCGCGGTCGACACAGCACACGTTCCGTAGGATAGGGCTCTTATTTCTGTCTTGTGTTCTTTGAATTTGTTGATTATCTCGTCTCTATATAAAATGATTTGATTTCTCGTGTCGGCGCATACAAAAGTGTCGTCGTTTATATATCTCACATGTGTGATCCCGTGTTCTGAAATGCGTATCTTCCGCTTGTAAAATATGTTCCCATCCAGCGAGCTGGATATCGGGTTGTTCTTTACGACTCTCAACGACGTCACGGCATCACTGAATATGTTTTTGGTCGCAAGACTCTGGCCGACGGGGTCAAAATATATGATGTTTCCGCTTTTCTGCCCGACATAAATAATGTTTGTCGAGGCGTTCAGAGCACTCACATCACTGAACTGTTTGTTGAACAAAAAATCTCTTTTGAAAAACGCATGGAGCATGTGTTTCGAATCGATCACTGCCAAGTTATATCCTGCCCAGCAACTGTACGCTGTATTGTCAACCATTTCGATTTTGTGGACACCACACACATCAATAAACCTCGTGGCCGGGGGCGAGTAGCACACGTGTTCGTTAAACAACGTGAATGCATTTTCACAGGGCTTTATTTTGCCGTCCTTGTAGTGTATATCTCCATAAATGTACATGAGCCCGTTTTTAACCAATTCTTTCAACGAATACACCGGTTTCGTGTCTGTATCTTTTTCTTTGTGACTTTTTATTAACACTTCCAGTTCTTCATCAGTAATCTCTATCATCTATGGTGTTTTTTTAGTAAATTTTTATGAAGTGGGTTATTTTTGTTTGAGGTAAAAAGAATCTTCTCGTAAGATAGCATTCAGAACTGTGTTCAAGACTCATCAATCGGCTTGCGCACAGTTATTTCGGAAAGTTTGTGTGTTTTTTGATGTGCTCAGAGAAGAGTGTGTGATTTTTCATTAATTTTATTGAAAAAAACAAAATTTCAACAAAAACATTTTTTTCTTATTTCGTTGAAATTCACAAAAATAAGAGAAAATCAGCAAGTATTCCGGGCCGGCAATAAATCATACTTCTTAGAATCGTTTTATCTATCAAAGCTTATTCAAAAGTTATTTTTATTTTTATTTTGAAATTTAAAATGTTATTAAAATAGAGAACCCATGTTTTTACTTTTTTTGACAGTCGTAAAATCCATTACAGAGGTTCTGAACATGAAAAACTCGTCCAATCCGTCCGCGTTTGTTGTTTGCAAAAAAAACACTGTAATATTAATTGAAACAAAACTGAACACGACTATCAATTCCGGAAATGACGAAAAGGCACTCAAGAAGGCGAATTCAATCATAAAAATCAGTGCTCTAAAGGAGGACGGTACAAAAACAAAATATTTCGTAGATAACAAGAAATCTCTCAACAACACTTTCTTCTTCACAACGCCCGTGACGGGTAAGTTCCTGATTGAGATGTCGTTTGATCAAATACCTAAAATTGATAAAATAGGGTTTTCTTGGGAGATCTTCGTTGGAAAAGAAAGCATGCCCGATATCATCAGCAATAACGATATAATGGTCGAGAAGACAGAATTAAAGATTAAAAAACTGATAGATTATGTCAAAAATAATATAATGATGCAGAGTATAGGCTCCGATAATGATTTGGTTTTCAAAACTATACACAACAAAATTATATTCAAGGCAATTTTTATCATACTTTTTAAGATCATAGCAACATTTATCACGTTGGGCTTTTCAAGTTTCAAAACGAAGAAATTTTTCAGTTCTCAATACAATTTCAATAAAATCGAAGTAAATAAATAAATTAAGAACCACCACATATTTTCGTAATCAAAAGTAATAAAATAAGCGATTGAGTATTCGCAAGACGAATCATACTGAAAATATTTGTTGAGATGTAAAATATTTATTTTTAGTAAGTACGCATATTAAAGGCATTCATACTAAATCGTCTTAAGGCAGACTATGAAGGACTACCTTGAAAGAGGAAAGCGCGGACTTTTGAAATAAAAACACCGCAAGAAGCTGTAGAAAGTCTCACTAATCACACGTAAAACGAAGCGTATCAATCTGTGAATTATTATTTTGAAAAAAAAGAAACCTCCTGAAAATAACTTTATGAAAAAAAATAAATAAATAAATAAATTGCAAATTAAACCGCTGTAGTCACTGCTGGCTCCAAATAAATATAGAAAATGATTTGATAAGTATAATTGGAACCGACAGTATTAAATATGTTATTTTCCTATTCTACTAACTATGTTTGAATTTTAATTAAAGATATTTATACATAATTAACTATTTGGTTTTTCATCAATTTTTGATTTAATTAAATAATTTGGAAAAACTCGAATAGAAATATTTACAACGAAACTGAATAGAAAACAGACTGTTTCTGAAATCAGATTGATCAAACGATGCTTCAAAAACTAATCTAAATAGAAACAGACTGTTTCTGAAAATCAGATCAATGAAATTTAAAAATGAAACGACAAGACAAAATACTTTTATTGGAAACACAATTATAACTTTCACATTAGTTTATAAACATCATATGATTGTATGATGTGTTTTAATTATATGAATTAGAGAGTTTCGGAAACTCTGTAATTCATATAATTAACAGAATGACAATTTTCTAATTTGCATTTTTAAAAATAAATTATTTGAATCCCATGGATTGTATTCTGTGCGTTGAAAAAATAGAAGTCGTCGCCAGATACGCGTGCAGTCACGCAATATGTTACAAGTGTGCAACAAAATTGGTATTTTTGTATAATGACAATAAATGCCCTTTGTGTAAATCAACAAAAGGAAAACTGAAATTTGAAAATCCGGAAAATGGACACAGAATGAATGAAAATGCAAACATATGTGAAAAAAACAATAGACTTAGTAAAATGGAAGATAAACTTAGTAAAATGGAAGATAAATATGCTATTTACGACAGCCAGCCGACATATAAAAAGATAAAAGGATTGCTTCTGAAAAAGTGTGCGAAATGTAAAATAGTTGTCGAATCCAATAAAGAATTGATAGATCATTACAAAACAAAGCATTCTGTGCTACTTTGCGATACTTGTATAAACAACGGACACGAGTTCTGGTACGAACATACGAATTACAAGGCAGAAAATCTCATAAAACATCAAAAGGGGAAATTGAACCAGCCGGGGTTTACGGGACATATTTACTGTACACATTGTGAGATGTATTTATACGACCACGACAAGGCGAAATATCATGCACGCAACACGCATCAGTTGTGCACGGTGTGTGATATGCTTGGGATCAAGAACCAGTTTTACAAAGACTATGCGGCTCTAGTGATACACTATCGTGCAAAACACTTTTTGTGCCATCATTCCAGTTGTATAAAAAATCACAGTTATGTGTTTGCGTATCAAAGCGAATTATGGAATCATTCCAAAACCGTGCATTCGATATGTTTGAATCTGGCTGGGATAAAAAGCGGTTTATGTGAAGACCCTCCTGTTCTTTCTTTGATTGGTAACAGTGTTTTGGAATCCGAGACTGGGGATAACACAACTAGTGCCGTGAATCCTCTGATAAATACGCCGTATTTCCCGTCTTTTTCTACTGTGTATACGGGATCAAGTGGCGGGAAAAATAGTATAAATAAACTCAATGGTGATCTAAAAAATAGTATAAATAGAATGGCTGCTACGAACACATTAAAGGAAACGATAAATGTGCCCGAATATATGGATAGACAAATTCTGGCGCAAGAAAATCATATAAACAGAACACGGATATCGCAGTTGAGGTTGCTGACGAATATATTTGTTGAAGAGATAAATGAAGCTATTTCAAAATACGTTGAAGGAATTAAGTCGATCAATGACATGGTGAAAGAGATAGAATTGGGTGTTGGGAATAAAAAGTGTCTTGCGATACTGCGAAATATTTCATTTTCACATAGAAACAAAGAAGTAAAGGAATTTCTTGTGGATTACACGACAAGAGTTATTTTTCCTAAATTTCAAAAGGAAGAGAAAAATAAAAATATAAAGTCAGAATTCAATAAAAACAGATTTATTAAGGAGTTCAAAGTTTTGGATTTAAGTAAGAAAAAATAACCTATGGGTACTGAATATAAATCATTTGTGTACGATTTGGTATAGAAGGCATATGATATGAGTGAATATATATGATAAAAGTAATAAAGTTTATTTAGAAGTTATTTTATGATAATTTATATTTATTTAATTTGATTTTTAAGATGAAAAATTTTATAAACATTGGCATAAGAATTTTTTATATTTTTTATAATTTTTTACATTTTTCATTATTTTTTATAATTTTTATAATTTTTACTAACAATAAGATGCATTTTAAAAATTATCAAAAATTATGAAAATTATGAAAATTATGAAAAATTATGAAAATTATGAAAATATTTTCAACCTCTAAAAATAACAACCATAATATAAGCATTTATTATATTTTAATCAATATAAGATATTGCAGGATGGTGTCCAACACCATCACATGAATCATAAACAATTTGTGCAATTTTTACAGCCAATTCGTCTGCCTGGTCTTGTTCGGCACATTCAGCAAATATCCTCACGAGATCCTCTGTTCCACTGGGCCTGACAAATCCTTTGCCCTTATAAAAGTTGACTAACTGATTGATCGTCTTCTGGATCTGCGGCTCCTGGACGTTGCACTTTTCGTCAACTTTAAGCAAATTTTTATCTTTGATTTTAACGACCATCATTCGAATGCGATATTCCTTGTATTTAACGAAGCCACCGCCGAACTTGAGCGCACACTTGAAAAAGATGTAATTGGCCAGTGCGTCTCCGATGCATGGATCAAACAAGCTACTCAGGATTTTCACATGGTCGATTTCCAGACTCTCGAGCTCGTTGATGGCCATCAGAAAGCTATTTGAAAAGATCACTGACCCGTGGCCATTCGGCTCGAAATAAATGCCAATGTCGTATTTTTTGGCCTGTTTCATAAAATTCTTGACACCGGTTTGGGCGAACTCGACGATGAAGCCATTCTCTCGCAGACATTCAACAGCACCCCTGTTCGAATACATGCTCAAAACGACGCCCATCGAGTATTTCGCGCTGCATTTCGCCAAACACTTTTTGAGGTACAATGCGATGAAGACTGCCTGCGCATCGCCGTCGTAAACCTGTGCCTCGTTGGTGAAGAAAACAAGTCGATCGACATCTCCGTCGAAACTGGCAACTAACTCGCTTTTCGCCATGTCAATCGACTTGGGTATTTTCCCCTTTGTTTTCACGTAGTCCGCCCCACAGTCCCTGTTCAGCACCCCGTTCGGATTATTTACTATTCTTATTTTCAACTCTTCGTCCATTTCGTTGAGCTCGTCTATCTTCATTTTTCCCACGCCGTTGGCCGTGTCCACTGCTATCTCAGCGTCTTCTACGACAAATTTCAACAACTTGTCGTAGCACTCGTAAATGTGTCTTTTATAACTTTCCTTTTCTACGATCTTTCCTGCTTCGTTGGATTTTCTTACCAAATAGTGCATTTCGGGACACGACACCGTTCCGTAGTGGAATACGTTGCATCGCAGCCCCTTGAAAACTTCTGTGATGTTTTTGACGAGCATTTCCCCCGATTCCCGCGTGTCGTGGCCGATTATGACATTTCCATATATCGAGTCTTCCAGGTTCGTGCAATTGGAGTTCTTTCTGAATATTTTGTTGATCGTGGAATAAAAATCCTTGTCCTCGCAATTCACCAGCTCGTCGCCCGACACCTCCCAGCTCGTGTCCACCATATTCCCATTAAAATCAACTATTTTGATTCCATTGTATTCTACGGGATTGTGGCTTGCTGTGATATACAATCCTATGTATTTGCCCGCAAATGTGGATGACCTTATGTATGCAATCACACTCGCACGACACAACACATTGTTCAAATCACCAGTCTTGAGCCTGTATCCCGCAGTGCCGTAATACGCAGGTTCCTTGGGCTTGACCAAATTGATATTCAGCTCTTTCTTTTTTAATATTTTCATGGGTTTTAAATATATTTTTTTATTTATATTTATTTTATGGCTAAATGATTGTTCACTGGAAATTTTCTTAAATTATTCATCCTTTCAGGTTTCTTCATTTTGATTAGTTTTGCTTTTTGATTCTTTTTCGACCGTATTTCGTTAATTAATTTACTGCAATTAAATTTATTCGTTACTTAAATTTATTGCATTATAAATTTATTCGTTACTTAAATTCATTGATTGGTTCAATTGTTTATTGTAAATTTATTGGCTTTTCTGATTTCTCTGTTTTTGTTCGCAGCCGGCTACTTTTGTGCGGGACGTGCCAGGGATTGGGAAACTCCGATATTTCGAAACGGACGGTCGGACCGAGTAAACAACACAATCGGTTCTATCCGCGACTTCTGCGGCTGCTTGTTTGTTTGTTTGTTTGTTTTTTAAATAAATTAAAAATCTGAAAATTAAAATCCAATAAATTTTTCGTAAAATAAACAGTATTTTACGGGGAGTGGCAATACAGATTCACGTAATATTAAATTATAATATTAAATTATATGATTTAAAATTGTAAATTTAACAAACTCGCTTAAGTTTTCGACTATTGCTTTTTATCAGTGTTATGTCGTATAATGATTAGCATTAAAGTAATAATATGTTATATGTTATATATAATAATTCCAGTGCATATTCACATTTCATATAAGTTTACGAATCAACAAATCCGAAATGATTAAATTATTAATTAAATGCCATTAATATGTTTTGTGTAGTTATGAGACGATAAAACAAAGAATATTAATATTAGATTTAAAAAGTAATAGAGATTCCTGTCATTCTGAACACTGGATGCGAAAATATTTTATTCCGTCATATAATCGCACGCAGATGAACCTGAATATTAAAAATTTCGCTAGCCAACGGTCTCTCAAATGGCTTGCTTACTGAATAGACGGTATTATTTACCTGCAACGATATTATCCTTAATAAATAATAGTATTATATTTCTCTGCAACAGATATCGATAAATTGTCCACAGAAATTCCAAAGTTGTCTGATTCGGTAGTTAATATTGATCAGTAATTGAGTGAGTAATTAAACAACAAATCGTAATTTTTTGTGGACGAATGGGATTGGTCGGGATATACTTAAATATTGAAATCTCATAGGAGATATGAAAATAATATACTGCAGTTCATCTGAAAACATACAGGAGTTGAAAACGGTATGCAGCGACTACGCATCCTCGAAGATAAGCACGCTTTTCACGAATCCCGAGCCGATATTTGTGAAGGAATTTTTGTCGATCAAAAACATGGAGGTCATCAAGGTCAGGGACTACCCGGACTACTACAATCTGTGGAACGACATGATGAACAAAATAACATTTGCGTACAACTACAGACACCTGGAATCGAAGATAATATTTGACGAATACAAAGAATTCAACAGAAAATATGCAGCAGAAATCAACAGGATCTGCGACAAAAATGACTTGTTGATAATAAACAACGCGTCGCTTTATTTGCTGCCGGGGATGGTGGAGTGCAAGGTGGCGATACGGAACATCGACTTTGACGAGTGTTTCATTGAGCGGGTGCCGTATTACCAGGAGGTGCTCTCGGCACTGTTCAAGGCCCAGAAATTCTTCAGCTCGGAAGCGGCACGCGATTCCTTCATCAATTACATAAAGTGCTCGTATAGCTTCCTGGACCAGGAAATCGGCGGATGCCACTTCATCGAGAGCTATGTGGACAAGCACGCGGTGTTGGACATATTGAAACTGTGGACGGCGTATATGGAGTCGAAGAGATGCGAAAGCACGATAATAAAGAACGAGCTGGTCAATCATCTCGAGATGATACACATGCCGAAGGAAACCGACGTTATACTGACGAATGTGCCGCTGCTGCATCTGGAGGCGTACATAAAAAAGAACAGGAAAACGAACATCAGATACATCCGCGCGTCCGTGGAGATCGACGAGAAACAGGAGAGGATGATCCAGTATCTGAAGAAGGCGTATGGATGCCAAATAGACGTGATCGACAAGCACGATTACAATATAATCGTGTCGGAGATGCTCTACTGCGACATATTCGTGGGAAGCAAACACAACATGCTTGCGGCGTTGCTGCTGGTGCCGACGATAAGCGACGAGGTGGATCCGTGTGCGATGAAGAAGAAAATAGAGAAAATGATGGCGATGGACAAGGGCCGAAAGGAGGAGCTGCTCGCCAAACAGAAAAAGGTTCTCGGAGAAGAGGAATTCCTGGAGAAATTTTTGAAATACAACAATTCGTCGATCCAGATTGAGGCGAACAAATACTCCGTCGACGAAAAAATTCTGCAATACATCGACGGATTGCGGGCGTGTATGAAAAACGACTTCAGTTACATCTCCAACCTGATGCCGCCCCGGAATGACAAGTTCGAAAACGGCGCAGAAGCTGATCTTTCAGAAGCACACGACGAAAATGAAATAATAGTCTACAAGGACAAGGAAATGCAGGAGGATCAGATTTTGTACGAAAAATACGAAAACGACAGGAAAATACTGTTCAAAAGACGGTCCAGCAGCGGCCTGCAGGGGATCGTGAATTTAAATGAATACATGGCCAATCCAAGGAACGAGTCCACGGGCAAAAATATCTGCAAAAAAACAAAAAACACAAAAATCGCCGATGTCGCCGATTTCGCAAAAATAAAGGAATTCTGGGATAACTCCGAGAAAGTCGCATTGCTGGATTACGATGGCACCCTCGCAGAAATCAGAGAAACCCCGGACCTCGCAAGCCCCACCGAAGAGCTGCTCGACCTGCTCCACGAATTCAGCAAGCACGCCCGTTTAATTATTTGCACAGGACGGTCCGTGGATGTCGTGGACAAATGGTTCCCAGAATCCTTCGAAATATACGCCGAGCACGGATGCGCACATCGCCAAAATGGACGATGGACTTTCAAAGATAAAATCAACGGCATCGAGGATTGCATCGAAATCATGAATTATTACCAAATAAGAACCCCGGGCTCCATCGTGGAAGTCAAGTCGTGCGGATGCGCTTTTCATTACAAAAGAGTCAAGGATTTCGACCTGAAAAAGCTCTATTTTTTACTTAAAAAAACTGTCGGAAACGCAGTCGTCTTGGGAAAAGGCGTGATCGAAATTAAGTCTTCAAATAAATACGATGTCGTCATAAATACCCACCCTACGATCGTGGCCGGTGACGATAAGGTGGATGAAGACATGTTTGAAGGATGCGACGGTATTTCGATACGAGTCGGCCCAGGTAAAACTAAGGCCGATTACTACGTCGAGTCCGTTTCAAACATGCTTGATATTTTAAAAGGATTAAGCAATTAAATTATTTCACAAACTAATCCGAACGACCTTTTATAAGTGACCTGAAATCGCTGCTATTCTTATGTTTTACTGGCGCGTATTGCATTGAGTTACAAACAGAAATAAAAAATCTTCTTACTCCAGTAGGACCAATAGATACCAATTGAGTTCACAAGTGTAAGTATAATTCGTGTTTGATACGACTATGCCCTAACTAACTAACTAACTTATTATAAACTAACTAACTAACTAACTACTATCTATCTAACTAACTATCTAACTAACTTATTAACTAACTATCTAACTAACTAACTATCTAACTATCTAACTATCTAACTATCTAACTATCTAACTATCTAACTATCTAACTATCTAACTATCTAACTAACTAACTATCTAACTATCTAACTATCTAACTATCTATCTAACTTATTATAAACTAACTAACTATCTAACTAACTATCTAACTATCTAACTAACTATCTAACTAACTATCTAACTATCTATCTAACTAACTTATTATAAACTAACTGACTGACTAACGGCGTGTTCATTACCGAATCTCTCATAATCTCATGCTCACGAACTGCTCGCGATCTCCTCCGTTGTTCATGCGTCATTTTTTTATTTATAGTTTTTTTTAAGCTTAATTTTATCTTTCCAGCTATTTTGGCGCTGCTATTATCATGCACTAATAATTATAAAACTGCATTATTACAATGATACAGCTTTATCATTTATGAATGCATGATAATAGCGCGTTTAAAATGGCGTGGAAAGTTATTTTCATAAACTCCAGTCACAATGAACAAAAAATTTGTACTAGCATTTTCGAAAAACTTTTTTCTTAATCGGAACCCATGCAAACTAGTAAATTCAATGCAAATCTGGAAAATATACAAAAAAGAGCAAATATAAGCCCAATCACAGATCAATCCATCTATACAAAGATCATGCCCACAGAAATACATTTTAAGCTCCATTCCACTAGTTTACAAATCGAGATACAGCCAGAACAAAAAATCAAAGAAAAACCAAAATCAATTCCATCCGCTTCAGAGAGTTACACTCAAGCTGAATTCAAGGCAATCTATAAAGAAATAAGCATCAGAATAACCAACATTCCAACTTCATTATCCAAGGACGAGCTTACTTCAATACTCGGAAATGCGTATAAAAAACCAATGGATTATGTGAATTTATTGCGAGATAGAGAAACATCCAAGAGCAGGGGAATCGCATATATAAATATAGGGACATTAGAAGCAGCCAGAGAATTTTACAATAAGACAAAAAATATCGTCATAGAAAATTGTAAATTAGCAGTAGAAATATTACAAAGATAACAACGCTTTTTGTCACAATCAATAGCAAATTTTATTCTGATTAAATTATTATTATTAAATATATCCGTTAAGTTCCATTTAAATCAATTCAATTCATTACAATCGTGCACATATTCAGTGTAAATCAATTCGTTTCGTAATCGTGGACATGTTCATCGTAAATATTTATTTTAACTTGCATTTAGACATAATCATATAGAACATACAGAATCGATATCACAATAAAACGAAAGCATACATCCAATCACTATCATCTAAAAACGCTCGAATGTTTTTTTTATTTTAGACAATAGAAAAATAATTAAAATAAAAATAATTAAAATAATTAAAATAAAAACCGAAGCATAGAAAAGCAATATATTAATATGATTCTAACAATGCAAATAAATATATCGTTAAACACAGACTTGTTTATCATTTTGTTCTCCAAAATTCGTTTCAGACATAACGGTATTCAATAAAATTTTCAATCTAATTTAAAATATAAATTTGAAAACTGGACAATTAACTCTAACAGAATATTATAAACTGATAGATTGCAAATATCATAGTATAAAATATTATCAGATATAGCAAAACATAAATTTGATAAATCACAAATTTACCGTTTAACGTTCCATAAAGCCATAGAGCGACTTTGAATAAACAATATAGCACACTAAACCCACAACACACAGAATCAAACATTAAGTTAAATAATTACACCAATAATCTCATATTATTTTATCAAACAGTGCAGATGCGTTAATATTTATTGATAATGACCCACATAAAGCTAAACATTCATATCACATATTTATTAAAGTATAATTGAATCCGTTTGTTCTTGTATATTCTCGCATTTCTTAATTAAAATATCAATAGCCTTTCTAAATAAATACATCGGGTCCAAAACTAAACTTTCAATAGTAAAACAAAACCAATTAGCTTCCCGTAACAATTTTACAGAATTTCTAAATTCTTCATGTCTCAACACTTCCCTGCTCATGCTATCCTTTCTCGCATCCTTCACTACCGCTCTACCATTTTCAATTTCAATCACTCCTTCGGAAAAACATTTTTGCAGTTTCTTCGCATCCTCCCCAAAAAAGTCTTTTTCCAGAACAATCTTATTCATCAGCTTGTAACTGCATAACGAGACTGGACTCCATTTCGCGTGCGTCATTCCTATTCCCTTCTCCGCATACATTTCTATATAAATGGAGTTTCCCGGTGCCATTTTACAAATTAAAATCCCAGGATTTATTGAAACATTGAAATTTTCCTGATTTTCGGATGGAATCCACACAATACTTTCAGAATATACGCAAATAATCTCTTTTGTTTCATTTTTACAATCGAGTTTGAAATGGAGCGTGTTTTTTTCGCTGTTCTGGCCATTTTTGAATTCGAGTAATTCAGGATCTATGTTTATAGGTATCAGCCCAAGTCTATGCCCGATATACTCATCGGGAAATATCGTGTCATTGTCTCTTATCAAAAGATCGTGTATCGCAACAGTCGGAATTTCAGATATCAAAATTCTTCTGATCGCGTTGGCTATTGAGGAATGGCAATTAACAATATCTATTTCTAAAACTAAATCGTTTCTGTTTATAACATTAACTTGTAAGTTATTTAGGAATTCTCCTAATGAAATTGACGATATTTCTGCATTTTGGATAATTGATTCGGCTTTTACATTGTACATTTGGGGCTTTTAAAAATATTAACGTGATTTTTAAAAATATTTTTAAAATTCTTTATTCAAAATTAATAATTTCCAATTTAAGCTGCAATAATCACACCAGAAAATATTTTTCTTATGCCTGTGCTGTAGATTCAGTATGCTATATTGTTTATTCAAAGTCGCTCTATGGCTTTATGAACTGCAAAAAGCTAAATTTGTGATTCATTAAGTATAATGTGTAGGTTTAGAATGCTATATTGTTTATTTAAAGTCGCTCTATGAGTTCATTGAGCTTTGAAGAGGCATAAACTTGCAATCTATCAGTTATAATATTCTGTTAGAGATAATTGTCCAGTTTTCAAATTTATATTTTAAATTAGATTGAAATTTTTAATGAATACCGTTATGTCTGAAAAGAATTTGGAGAACAAGATAACAAACAAGTCTGTGTTTAACGATCCATGTGAAATAAATACATGTGATTTCATAATAATCAAACTAATGCTGAATTCATTATTTCTTTTATAAAATACTAAATTAAATAAGCAATAAATAAGTTTTTTCTATGTTCAATATGCAATATAAAGTATTTAGCAATAAGAATATGTTCAGTTTTACAATCATTTAACTAAGTTTCGACATATTAATTACTATTTGGTATCTTGTGATTGTGTTGGAATTATTTTTAATACATTGTTAAAAAGCTTGGAATAATTTAGTATTTTATAAAAAGCTTTTCCGTATAACTAGTGCTCAATAAATTCATAACTAACAAATCTAAAAAAATAGTCTTTTTCTTTGTAATCTTACACGTTAAATAAAAAAATGAACATATTCGTTAAGTACATTTAAACTGCTAGCTATCAATCATTTATATTTCAGCTTTTTTATAAATACTTGCTGTTTTAAAATAATATTATTTTTTATCCTTCAATGAAAAACTTTAGAATAACAATCATCGGAAATAGTCCCGGTGCCTGCGTCTGTGCTATTTATTTGAAAACAGCCAATATTCCCATATCTTTCATTAGAACAGACACGAAGTTGAAATTTGATTGTTCATATATTGCAGGACTACCAGGCATTACTGCTGATCAATTTAATGAAAACTCATTTTTGCAAGCTAAAAACATGGATATAAAATACGTAGAAGGTAAGGACATAGAAGCAAAAGTTTTAAAGGATAAAAGAATTGTTCTAAATTATGTCACTTTGGGGTCAGCGACCGATTCAGAATTTACAACAGACATTTTGGTTTTGGATAAAAATATTTATAATTTAGAAAAACATGAAAATATATTCGTAATTGAAGAATATGCTCAAAATGAAGAGTGTATTGAGATTGCATCGGCTGGTTGTAAAATAGCATTTGCTATTAAAGAAATTTTAAATAAATAAACGAGTTTTTGTGAAAAATTGGTTTCAATTTTTATTTAATTTTACATTTTAAATCAATTGCGAACAATACCGTAATTTTATTTAATTTTACATTTTAATAAAATTACGGTATTGTTATTAAAATGTAAAATTCGATTAATTGCTTTTATTAAAATTAGTTATTTTATAATGATATTTGGCGTCTTGTGTAAAAATAAAACATGTGATTCTTTTCGAACATCCAAGAGGCTTAAAATATCATTATAAAATAACAAATCATAAAAAATATTGGCATATATAACATTTTTGTCTTTTTTAATCCTTCAATGGACGAATTTAATACCATAATAAATTTATTATGTAAGTTTGAAGATATAAAAAATCTTTATAGGAATCCTGTTTTTTCCCTCGCCATACTTAAAATCATGGATGAAAATACTACAAAACTAATTTTTGACCTTATTGTTGCATCTACCCATATTTCCAATCTTTGTAATTTATTGAACGTAAAAGAAAGTATAAATATTCTGATAAAATTGAATCTCATCGTAAAAAACAATGATATAGTTTCGTTAAACACTAATTTCAGAACTGGTTTGCTCGAGGGATTTTGCAATGAAAAATATTGTGATAGATTTGCAACCAATGAAGAATGCGAAGTTTATAACGAGTCATTTGATAAATCCGAAATAATTGATACAAGCAATTGCAAAATAAACGAAATTTTGGAATTTATTGTGAACCAGAACAAGAAGAGTGCAAAATACGTCAAAGATGTGTTGCTTTATGCAGAACTAATCAATAAAGCCGGGGAAATCACCAACAAAGGATTTGAATTTTTACTGAACACTAATAAAATACAGTTGTGGTTTCTGATAATAAATTTCATAAAGTATTTTGGCAAAAACAAAGAAGACGAACGCAGCATGCTGCTGGATCTGATGGAGATATGCACCAAAAGGAAAATAGAGGCGTTTTGTTTAACAAGGACGCATGAGTGGTATACATTTCTCAGTTCGGTTGGGATCCTGTATCCATTAAAAAATAATGTGGCTTTCATAAACAATATGTGTTTGTTTGATAAAACGTATGATGAGAGTAAACGTCTGAGAAAATATATAATATTAGAGACAAATTACAAAATATACGCATATACGACGAAACCATATGAAAAAAACATACTGGGCTTGTTCAGCAAAATAGTTTATGTGTTTTCTAATCTAATAAAAGCACAGTTTGACGAGGCGTCTTTATTGGGTGCCTTTTCGAAAGGAATCACAGCTAAACAGATTTTAAAGTATCTAGAAGAGTTTTCAGAATTTGTCCCGCCTAATATCAGAAATCAAATATTAATTTGGGAGGCAAAACAAAATAGAATAAAGCTTACTGAAGGGTTTTGTACACAGATTTCCTGCATTTGTATGATTATTTGAAGTTAGTAGAGTTTTTAGAAGCACGCAATGGGATTTTATTCCAAGACAAAGTAAAAAGAATAGTTATTGGAACGACGGAATTGTATGATGAAGTAAAAGAATTCATCAAAAATGTCATAAGTGAATGAAAATAATGCGTATTAAGATAGTCGTCTACGTATTTTCGTTATACTAATTATTTACGTTAATTAAATTATACTGGTTTTACATATAAGTTGATATAATTAATTAAACAATTTTTGCTTAGTTAGTTAGACGATTCGATATAAATTAAATTTTGTTAGTGTCATAAACTAACTAACTAACCAATATAAACTATCGGTAAGATTATACGGAAAGTGATCTGGCGACGCAGATCACTTTATCTGGCAATGGCGAAAAAAGTGGGTTTATAAAGTATATCTTGTAGGCAATCACATTTGAAGCGTTATAAAGTATATTTTGTAGGCAATCAAATCATTTGAAGCGTTATAAATATTTTTCGCAATATTGCAACTACAATTCTAATGAATAAATCAGATAAATTTTCTAGCTTTAAATAAAAATTTACAAACCAAATTGCGAAAAATCGATATAAGAAAAACAAAATGAATGAATTTTTAATATTTCGAATTTTAGTGTTCGTTGAGATCTTTTACCAACTTGTTAAATCCTTCTTTACATTCCTCCCAATCATCATTAATAACTGACGTTACTATCAATTTCCCATCAGAAACTTGTTTAGACTTATGATTGACAAGCACAAATAAACTATGCGACTCGAAATTTAAAGATATATCTTTGTCCGATATGTAAATAATACCACATGATGATTTAGAATGCAATATGTTTATTTCATCCAGATTGTCTCCTACCTCACAACTTTGGATTAGCAACGGCGTCGAATTATAATTCAATTTAATCTCTGTGAATGCATCGGGCTCTAATTTCATAGACAATACTTTGTCAAAAAAAAGCATTTTGTTTTCTTTGCTACCTAATATAAAAATAGTATGTATAGAAGAAACACAACATCTCGTACCACAACAAAACATATAAGGGCTTAAATAGAAATCCATAAAAATTTCAAAATAAAAATTTATGAAAATTAAGCAAAAAACAAGTTTTTAATAAAAATAGTTAAAAAACATTGTTTTAAACAAATACTCGGTCCGCTACAATGCAAAGTGATATTTTCAAATGATGCTTTTTGAATTCTGAAGAGTACCGATATCATAGCTTATTTTTGTGAAGATAAATACACACTTTGGTTTATAGCAATGTTTTTAGCAATCCCATTCCCCACGTAGAAACTCAATCAACTAATTATCAACTGCCTAACAAATATTGGTCGAATATCTAGCAGTATGGTGGGCCATGAAAATCATAATTATACAAAATACTGGACATCTTCTCCGAAAATAAGGTATTTCAATTCTAAAAAATAAACTAGATATATTGCGAAAATAAAAATAAGGAGGATATCTTTTTTGACAATGAAAACATTCTAGTTTATTGTCGTAAAAAATGTTAAAATGTTATTTTAATAAAACAAAGAAAACTAGTCAAGATAAATAATAAACAGGGAGACAGAGAATACTAGAAACAACAATATGATAATCATAAGCCTTTTTGCAAAGTAATAAAATTTGGTACGTTATAACACTGAGTCGCATTGTAAAAACAATATGCACAAGCACTTAATTGATATCGGATCAACGAATAGCGTAAATACATGCAATTAATCAGTATTCTTAAGAAAAGCTTTTGTGTATTTTTTGAATACTGTCAAACAAGAGAGATGATAATAAAAACCAGAAGCACTTATAACAAACTACGTATCTATAAATACTGAATCTGTACCAACGGCATTAAAATAAACATATTATTAAGAGCCTGTAGCAATGGAAGTTGTATGATTCCAGCAACTTAAATATAAAATGCTCTTTATACATTGTAAAATATATTCATAAATATGATTATTAATTAAAAAATTCGGGTTATTAATCAAACACTTCCAAGTTTTAAAAAACATCAAATCTTTTAATTAATAATCATATTTTCAACTTGGCATCAGCGTGATACTCTGAATAACAACCAAAAACAAATATTAACTTTTAATAACTTATTTATTTTTAATTTATTTTTAAATAATAATTATTCAAAAAATAAATTAAAAATATAATGGAGTGATGAAAAGTTAATATTTGAAAGAATGTATAGCATACTAAACTTACAACACTTTTAATAAATAATTTTATTTTAAAATATACATTTTTAAACTGCCAAAATCATACTATCAGCTTAAATCAACAATGATTTTGTAACGATCTTTTCCCTATAATATGCTATACATCAACAAACGACATATCAATATAAATACTTACACGTCTTGTTGGTTCTGCTAATTAACATTCATTATAAACTGATTAGTTGCAAAAAATATATTTATTAATTTACCGAGAGTTATGATATCTTCACAATTAAAATTTTAATATAAATGGTTTATTGAAAAACAATATTTATTTTTGGTTGTTATTTAGAGTATCAAACTGATGCCAAGTTATTTGCTGCCAAGTCCCTCGTCATATCTGCCGTGGATGTTTCTTTACTTCGAAGATAGAAAAAAATATTTTCGAGCAACTTAAAAATATTTATTTATTATGATATATAACATGATATATAACTATAATTCGTTTTTATTCTGAACCACTCTGGCCTCACAAATATGTGTTTTCAAATTAGTATTTAAAAGAATCAATAAAATCAATTTTTTATTTTCTCAAAGTAGTTCAAAAATTTTAAAATAATTTTTATGACAAATATACGAACTCAATGACAATTAATATTTCATTTATCTCAAACAAATTTATATTTTTACTGAATTGAGCAGTTGAATAAAGAAAATTGATTTAAACCTTCTAAATTGTTTAATCAGCTGATTTATGTAAATAATCATTGATTATAAATTTAATATAGTTCATTGTTGTATTCTATTGTCCCTTACTAACATCAGATTATCATTTGCGTATATTTTAGTACCATTTTCATATATTTTACCATGTTTTTTATTATTTTTTTTGTTTATTTTGATAATCATTTATTGCAGACTTAATGGCATCCTCTGCCAGCATTGAACAGTGGAGCTTGATCGGAGGCAGCGAAAGCCTTTCTGCAATATCTTTATTCGTTATTTTCAATGACTCATCAAGCGTCTTCCCCATAACCCACTCGGTAGCCAGACTGGAGGATGCTATTGCCGAACCACATCCAAATGTTTTAAATTTCGCGTCCTCGATGACTCCCTTGTCGTTTACTTTTATTTGTAATTTCAGAACATCACCACACGCAGGCGCTCCCACTATTCCTGTGCCTATATTCTTGCTATCTGAAAATGAACCCACGTTTCTAGGGTTGTTAAAATGATCTATCACGTCTGATGCATATTTAGAAGTTATTTTCGCAGCTCCGCTGATTAAAGACATGGGAATGTCGAAATTGTAAAATAAAAAATAAAAATTTCTAAATGTAAAACCCTTGAATGATCAATGAAGACGAAATATGTTTTTATGACTCTGCGTTCATAGCATTGCAGGGGCTGACGCGTGATAATATATTAGAATATTTCAGAAATTCACAATTTTATGAACGGACATGTGTGAATGAAATACTTAGAATGCAGACCCAGTACACAGAGCTGGATATTAATAGCAGACTGCGCACGACGATAGGAGTATTTTATGTCGTGGAGCACGAAGCAAATAATTTGTTTGTCATAGCAAAAAAAGAATATGATGGAAAAAATACTAAAACAAGAAAATTTTACTATTCTATATTTGGATATATCTACGCGGCACCCTTAGTGAAAAACGTGCTTGAATCGCGTATGATCGATGGATTGTGGCACTTAAACAATGCATTGAACAAATACACAGAAATAAATAAATTGGTGTGGCTGAAGAAGAATGACGAGGGATATGAGAACTCTGATGAGCTTAAAAGAAATTTAGAAATTTTACACGATTTTGAAAAAAATGAAATGCTATTGAGTAGTGATATTGATACGAGATTGTTGTTTAGTAATTTGACTGGAACTGAGTAACTCACCAAAAGTTGTCTACACAAATTTGGAAAGTGGCTTCGTAGGCAGGCCATTTTATCTGGCAGAAAAAAATTACGTAAGTTTTTTTATAAAACACAACAATATGTCTCGACATATCAAAGATAAATTTACGTGGCAATTTATTTTTTTGCCGACACAATTAATTGTGTAGTTTATTTATTGTCGTTAAAATAACGGGTAGCACAGGTTTCGAGTCTTATCACATGGTCTTTGATTTATGTTTGTAAATAATGCTATTTTGTATAAATAAATGTTTAAGAAGTAGTGAGAAAGCAATTATAAAGGAGACGCCCAAGTCAGAAATGAAGAAGAATTTTTGTCTAAATTATAACAATATCACAAAATTTATTTATTTATTTAAGAATAGTTTAAAAACTTTCAAGTTTTCAGATATATTGCTGAATTGCTGTTTGTTTTTGATTATGCTTGTAAATTAGTTTATTAAATTCACTCAATTTTTTTTTTTTGCTGTTAGTTAAATGAAATATTTTTAAGTAGACGTTCAAAAGATAATAATTGCGTATTTAACAATAACACCAATTTATTAGTCAATAACATGCCTCCGAATAACGTCTAAAATATAATAATTGCAGTATTTAATAAAACAATTATTATATTTTCAAAAATTTTGATTTCGACATGCAAAATAATAAATCTCAGTAAGTTTCAAATAAATTTATTTTGTGATATTGTTATGATTTAGCCAAAAACTAGTTTAAAGATGATTTAAGCACATGAGATTTTGATGTGCTTGAACTTTCGTAACGTAAAATTCAAATAATATAAAATATTAGTCAAAAAATAAATCAAAAATAAAAATCTGAACCTTATGTTCTGACACTTTTTAACGTAAAATTCAAATATATGTTCACACTGGAATCAAGGCTTGAGTGGTATGATGAAACTCCAGGGGCTGTCTAAGTAAGAGTTTTTACAGTATGCGAGCCTAACAGTCCCACTCCGATACCGTCAGGCAAGTGGTCGCGCAGGCATTTCATCTTCCGCTGATCAAAAAAACAAAATGTTCACAAATTGAAGCTGATAATTTTAATAAAATAATAAAATGATAAAATATGAAATAAAATAATAAAATGATATAATAATGATACGCAGAACATATGAAATTTTTCTTAGTAGATGCCTGCGAACGGTGCAACCACACAAAACACGTATTCCCATACACAGCACTGTATATAAGCTTCGATTGCTAGATATTATAAAAAAAAGTTTTTTGATAAAAACCGTTAAAAACATTCCTCAAACCAACTCCTCGGCCGCTACAATGAAAAAATGATGTTTAATAAACGCTGGAGCTGGTCCTTTCATACCTTATTAGGCTTGATTACTAGAAATAAACACACACGGCCTTCACCGAAGAGTTAATTTGATTATAGCTTTGGTTCAGAGAAACATTAAAAAATTTTAAGATTCTCAAAAATTAGCCCATGCTCAATAAATATATGGAAAAGCAGGCAACAATTAATGTTGGCACAATAGGCCATGTTGCACATGGAAAAACAACGATAGTTCAGTGTATAACTGGAACAAGCACAATCCGCTACAAGGATGAGCTCGAGAAAAATATTACAATAAAGTTGGGATATGCAAATGCAAAAATATACGCATGCAATTGCGAAAGACCGAAATGCTATGCAATAAAGACCGGTGTGTGCGGTGTGTGCAATGAAAAATATAAGCTGGTGAGACACATAAGTTTTGTGGACTGTCCAGGGCATGATGTGCTGATGACAACAATGCTGAACGGGACAGCAGTCATGGATTCTGCTTTGCTTTTGATCGCAGCAAATGAGCCGTGTCCGCAGCCACAGACTGTTGAGCATTTATTCGCGGTCGAAGTGATGAATTTAAAAAATATGGTAGTTCTACAAAACAAAATTGATTTGATAACCAAAGAACAAGCAATTGAGCAATACGGACAGATAGAACAATTTCTCAAGACGTCTTCGATAAATGGGCCCATTGTTCCCATCTCGGGACAGTTCAATGTAAACATCGAGGCTGTTTTGGATCTGCTTGTAAATTATATTAAAGAGCCTGAGCGTGATTTGGATGAAGTCGCAAAAATGGTAATAATACGGTCTTTCGATATAAATCGTCCTGGAACCAAGGTGAAGGATATTTTGGGTGGAGTTATAGGAGGCTCTTTGATTTCTGGAATACTAAGGGTTGGTGAAGAAATAGAGATACGACCTGGTACAATAAAAAAAACCAAGATGGAGGGTTTGTGTGCTATCCATTTTTGTCAGTTGTTAAAACTCTGAATTCAGAAAAAACAAAATTGGAAGAAGCTGTTCCAGGAGGACTGATAGGCGTCGGGACAGAGCTTGATTCCAATTTTTGTAAGGGCGACAGACTCGTGGGGATGGTTATGGGTCCGAGAGGCACATTGTCACCTATTTACTATGTCATAAAAATAAAATACGAGCTTTTTCACAAGACACTTTCCACGAGTGCCAAGGAAAGCCTTAAGCTTGAAGAAAATTTGTTGTTGAATATAGGAAGCTCCACGGTTGGCTCGAGAATTTATGAAATTGATGAGGTTAATATGTCGCTTGAACTCATAAAACCATGTTGTTGCAAGATTGGGGATAGAATCGCAATTTCCAGAAAAATTAAGAACAACTGGCGGCTTATTGGATTTGGCACAATCATGGATGGTAAATTAGCGGAAATTTCATATTCAAATGAGTTTTTGCAATAACAATAAATTATAAAAATTATTTTCTTGTTTTCGATATTTGTTCAGATAAATTAACATTCTAAGAAGAATAAAAGTCTATGCCAAGGACTTGAATATTATTTGCTTTCTCGGTAAATTATTCTTAAGTATAATAAATAAAATACTCGATATAGATTCCTAAAAAATAAGTCAATATTCTTACAAAAACAAAATCACTTCATTAAATTAAAATAAAACAATATATTTTTTGTGCAATAAGTAGAATTCTGACACAAATTAAAAAAATAAAAAGTAAAAAATACATTGCAAAGCTGAATATTCTGTGCAAAAATATTTGATAGTCAGAAATAGAAGAGACTACTCGCCAATTAGCATCGTTTTATGTTAATATATGTTTGGATTTTATCAACAAGTCTTTTACAATTTTAATTTCAAATAAATGAGTTACAAGAATATTCTGTTGCTTTTTACAAAAATAAAAATAACCTGAAATTAAGGCTCAAGTGCTATGATGACCCTCTGTATTCTCTACCTGAGTGGGAATTTCAATAGGGCGGGTCCCACAACCATTAGCGATAGGATTTATCATCATATATAACAGTTTACAAATTTGATAAATGAACAAATAAACTTACAATCACTTGGTGATTATTAATAATTTGAAGAGCAATTAGTTAGGTGTATTTATAGAGTTACACCAGATACCCCAGAAAAGTTGTCTACGTAAGTAGACCATTTTCCTCAATTTCTATTTGGCAAAAAAAATTATAAGTTACTTACAACAATTTCTTTTGTGTATTAAATTAATATAAAAATAAATAATTTATTGAAAATTAATATTTGTTTTCTTGTTGTTTAGAATATCAGGCTGATGCCAACTCCTTCTTTGTATCTGCCGTGGATGTTTCTTTAGGCACTTAATTACTTTAAATACTTATTTATCAGCAAAACATTTATTTATTGCTGATAAATAGCTCTATATATAACATAAAATATAATTCAAAGATTATGAATTTAATAAATCACAAATTCATGATTCTCTAAAGTTCTAAGAAGTCATGGAGCAGTTTAAAAGAAAGTTTAGCATACTAAACTAAACTTACAACAGTTATTATTCATATACAATAAAAAATGATTTGTTTAACGATATAATGTTCGGTTTATTAATTAAATATTTAATATGATTTTTGCAAATATTTATTTATATTTTGAATCACTTTATTAATAAATACTTAACCAGATCCATACTGTTCTAATAATGATATTTAGTTTTGTTGAATAAAAAAACGTTTTATTAATCAAAAATATGGAATACGAATATTTATTTCGTTTTAAAAACTTAAACAATATGTTATTTAAAACTATAGAACTTTTAAAACTAAATATTTAAAAAATATAAGCTAAAATTTAATTTAAATTTGTTTCTTAAAATATTCTATTGTCGCTGTTAATCAATTTGATATTTTTTCATACATTTATTATAAATAAATCATATTATCAATTTTTATATTTGTTTCAATTGTTTTTTAATAAATTTTTTTATTTATTATGTTTGATGCTATTTTGATTAATCGTTTTTTTATTTATTTTGTTTCATCTATTTGTTATTTACAAGTATAAAAAAAACATATGCATATACCTAATGCAATTGTCGAATTATTTATTAATCGCGTTTACAAATGTAATTTTCGCAAAAATGTCCAAAACTGAAAATCAGGATTATAGCCAACACACCCAGCAATTACTTTTCGGATCTGATTTAGAAAGCGAAAGAAGACAGCACTGGTGCGATGTTAAAATAACCCCCGTGTAAATGTCAGTGAAGTAACAATATTTAAAAAAGTTGGAACTGAAAAAGATGCCGCCGTCGCACATTTTTCTGTGATTCCAAAAAAGAGCCCAATAACCCCAAATGCATTCAGAATTAATATTCCAGATGCGGCTTTGAAAGATCCTTCATCTAAATATACTTTTCAATTTACACTTTCAAGTGGTGATTTAATGTATTCTGAAGCTTTTATATTTTGTAAACGTACTAACTTATTCTGCTTGGTGTCTGGTGTGAAAGAAGAAGGAATGTTTAGAAAAAATAATTTGATATTGGCCGGCTTAAGTGTTTTGGTTGGAATTATACTTATTGTGATAGGAATTATCTTAAAACGCAAAATATGCGGGAAAAAAACAAACTTATAATAAAATTTAGATTTCAATTTTTCTTAGTTAATATTTAAAAATGACTTTTTGTGCCGTATCCGAGCATTTTTTTCTTTTTTAAAGTTTACCATACTGCCATGTGTTTAATAAAGATTTGTTAGGCGGTAATAGAGATTACACGTGGTAAATAAGATTACTAAAAGCTAATTTACATCGCTGAATATAATTTGTTGTAAGTTTGGTATGCTAAACCTTCCTTTAAAATCGCTTCATAACTTGATGGAACTTAGAAGAATCATAAATTTGTAATTTATCAATTTTATTTTCTTTAAATTATATTTTAAATAAATATTTTTATCAGATAAAAGATTCCTTAGAACAGGCTTAAAACCAACAGAATTATTATAAATTAAAGTGTGTGTTAATCTCCACTATTCAAATGCTCTGCATAGGCATTTTATCCGACAATGGCGACAAAAAACTTGTAATCAAAGCCTACTAAGGTATGATAGGGCTATTCCCGGTTTAGAAAACGTTATTTTTGTATCGTAGCAAACTGAGTAGTTGTCCAAAACAATATTTTTTAACTGTTTTCATTCATAAACTACTTTTTTTGAAAAAATAAATAAGCGCTTGAAATAAAAAATTTCACTCTTATACTTTCAATGCAGAATTATTTATAGTTGTTACAACTTCAACAACAATATAGTAAAGCAAATTCACGAATAAAGATACCGCGTTAGCTATTAGACTTCGATTTTAAAAACATTAAGTATTTAGAAAAAAATGTTAAAAACAAGTAATAATATAAAACATAAACAAGTAATTAAAATAATTGTACAGACTTTATAGCGCGTTTGCCAATTAAATTATACAAGTTTAAATATATATCTTATATGATAGTTTCCTAACTTAGTTAATATAAAATATTACAAAATATAGGAAATTATATTAATAAAAATTTAATCAAAATTAAAATAACACAAAAACCCTTTCTAATTAGTAGCTGACGCAATAGTTTTCAAAAATAACAATGTGGCACTGTATTCTTAGAATACAATCTACTATGGTTTATTTTTTTGAATAAAAAAAATCAAATTTTTATTGTAAACATTTACTTATTTGACAGTGAAAATAATAAAATAAAATTGAAACTGCGACTTTTTTCTTAAATTTCGTAGTGAAATAAACAAATAGCATTTTTAAAAAAACTAAAAACTACGACTTTTTCTTGACAAACTCGATTATATAGATGGATAACAAATTGTATGTAATGACATAATATATGGTAAAAAAATAAGCACTCACTGAATCATCATTAGTTAATTGTTAAGGTTAAACATAATTTTTTTGCGCCTGCAGAAGTCAAAATGTCTAAAATAAGAGATTTATCTCTTGATTGCAAAAAAATATTTTTTTAATCCGAACACTGCGAATGTGACCAAGTATTTGTTGATCAATATGGCAGAACAACATAAAGATAAATATTTTTAACAATTGTATTAGACAAAAGCAAGTAATTATGATTAAAGAAAACTATAAATTTTAGCGATAATATTATACAGTATGATTTTAAGAAGTTAAATAAATAATCAAAATTAAAATATTTTTTAAAGATATTGAAGCGGTATAAACTAAAAAAATTAAATGTTATTATTATGACAATGATAATGCTAGCAATAATACATACGAGTATAAATTTAATAATTAAAATAAGTGTTTTAATCAAATTGAAACGGCAGAGAAATAGCATTAGTGATTGTAGTAAATTATTTTTCAGATGATATTTAAAATTAAGTCAAAAAAATAATATGTATAAAGCTTTATAATTTTTTAGTAAAAATATAAACAAATAAAAAGTTTTAATTTTAATTGAAAAAGCAATTATTGTAAAAGTATCATTAGTAATGTTAGCGAAAATCTAAAAAAATATATAAAATAAACTAAAAAATGATTATACAAAACAACGTAAAAACAAATTATTTTTATTTGTTTATTTTTTTGATGATTTAATGCCGATTATAAAACATCAAATGAATTTAATTATTTATTTATCAAATTAACCCCAATGTTACTTTTACTGACTTTATATTCAATTATCATAAGTGTAGTAGCAACAAACCAAAATCCTAAAATTTTTTTATTGATGTTGTAAAAAATGATAATGGAGAGGAAAATGCCAGAATTGAATTAAATACAGATATGGAAGAAAACCAAATATATCTTATGTCTACAAAAGCATCAAATAATCAAGAATTAGAATCATCAATGAACTGGAAAATCAAGAAAATGTATAAAGCAAAAAACAAAGAGATTTTATACATCAATTTAAGTGGTTGCTCTAAAAATCACAATTATTGTTTCTCTGTTGAGGTTAATGGTGAAAAATATTATTCTGCTGCTTTTTATAAAAATAAAAAAGGCAGATGGGTAAAATCTACTGACGCAGTGATGCAGGAAAAAAAGAATATGAAAACAAATGATGTTGTTAAAAACTATATAAATTTCAACACAATGCTATTGATTACAACTTTATCATTATTTATCATATTTTATTAAATTGTGAATTTTTAAGTATTTTTATTATTCAAAATGAAGTTATTTAATTATTTTTTTGCGCTATTTGAGGAAAATGCTTGAGTTTTTAAAATTTGAAACAAAATTAACATATTTTATATTATTTATAACAATAATTTATACTCCTAATGTTAGTAAATAACGTAACCATGGCTGTCAACATCTACTATTTTTTCTAGAAAAAAATTTGAATAAATAAATTACATGATACTTTCATGTTAGACATCACACACAAAACAATAAATAGTATTTTACCTTAACAAAAGAGCAGCCTTTTCTGGGTATCCCGAGGGCAAGTCACTATGTTTTAAACAAGTAATTTCCAAATGCTTCCATCATAAACTAATTCAATTTGTTTATAACGCTACTTTTTATTACTTTATTTCTATCAAAATAATCATTTACATCTTGATGCATTTCGTTTTACGCTCGTGGTGTAAGGCTTTCTATGGCTTCTTATGATGTTTCCATCTCAGGAATTATGTCTCTTCTCTTTGTGAAGGTGAGTCTTTCATATGTTAGCCTTAAGCATTCGACCTATGTGTAGGTTCGAATGTCATCGGTGATTCCAATCTGTCTAGCATAGGAGTTGTAATATTTAGTCACAATTAGATCCCAAGTCGTCATATATGGTACGATTGTTACCTTGCATCTTGTCTCATACTGGATAGTATCATATATAACATGTTTTTTAATTAATTAACAAAATTAAAAATATTATTTTTGCAATCATTAATTATATTGATAACGGTCCTAGGATTGTAAACCCGTCTTCAAGTAGAGACGGCATATATATTAATCGGATAGTCGCATGCATCCATCTACCTTTGAGGCCTGTCGTATATTGAAGTGTTTGTTGGTTTTGTTTTCTGTTTAACATGCTCGAGGTTAGGTTGTATAAAATCATTTTACTTATATGAATTTTTTTAGAAATTTCCGTTTCACCTGCCAAAAGCTGAAGCATGGTCATTTTCTTCTCGTTAAGTTTGTCTGGACGTCTTGAGACCAACAACCGGACAATACTAATTATAATAAATGAATTTAAATTATAATTAAAAAATCTAAATTCAAATAAAAAAATCTGAACTATAATAAAGAAATCTGAATTAAAATAAAGAAATCTGATGTATACTAAATAAATATGAATCAAAGTATAGAAATCTAATTATATTAAACAAATTAGAATTGATTTATATAAAAACTTGTAAAATTTTATTATACTATAAAATTTTTATTCTAGCTCTTATATGGACTTAACAAGTTCACCAACAACTAATAAAACCGTGCAAATCACCAAATTCAAATATCAAAACGACATTTGCATTTTAAAAAAGCTATTCCGAAAATCAAATTCAGAAACTAATATTTTAAAAGAAATAAAAATACACAAAAAACTAAACCACAAGCACATCATCAAACTAATAACTCATTTTGCAAATGAAAATTATCACGGAATGGTATTGGAATACGGGGAGTACTGTTTGCGTGCTATAATTCGTCCTGATATAGGCTTACAGCCAGCCGTTTCACACATGTTTTTCAAACAATTAATATCAGCGGTGAGATATTTGCACGAACACGGAATATGTCATCGAGACATAAAACCAGAGAATATATTGGTGACAAAAGAAGGAAATGTAAAACTATGCGATTTTGGACATGCTACACTTTTTTATTACAAGGAAACAAGAAAATTGAAGAAAGTGGCTGGTTCGTATGAATTTATGGCACCGGAAGTTTTGAAAATGGAGTATGACGGGGCTGCAGCAGATATATGGTCTTGTGGAATAACATTGCTGAATATGGTCAGTGGAAAATTACCGTGGACCATGGCGGCCAGAAAAGACGAGAGATACCTGAGATACAAAATATGTAATGAGCTCAAAGGGTTTGGAAATGTAAGAAAGCATATTATGGAATTGATAAAGAATATGTTAAAAGATGAGAAAGAAAGGGCAGGAATAAAGGAAATCGAAAAAAATATATGGTTTTGCCAAAATAACACGCTGATTAACGAGAATGGGTTGTGTGTTAATGGTGATTGCGTGGATGGGATGAGTGAATGGATTTCTGATTTAAATTATACCCAACCTAGCGAAATTGGAGCGGGAAATTGTTTTGTGCCAGCATCTGTGCCCATTCAATCAAATGGGCTGCAGACTATGTACAACATGTATGTAAATGATAAGCTTGAAGCAGTCAGGAATAAAATAAGAGAATCTTTAGATAAAATGGTTGTATCATGTAAGGAGTATGAAGATTATATTTTGTATTCGACGGTAGATACGAAAAAAATAGATTGAGCGGGGAAATTGTAGTCAAAGAAATTGCAAAAAAAACACGTGTAACTTTTAAACGTACAAATGGAGATCTGGGCGAATTTCAAAAATTTGTTGCGTATTTACGTGCTAATTTTTTTGATTAAAATTAATTTTGAAAGTTAATGATCGTGTTATATTTTGATTAAATTAGTTCAAAAGTCGTTGTTATTTTTAACGGGCTAATTATTTTCATCATAATTAAAAGGTTTTGGTAATATCTGATCAACATAAAATAAAAAAATTATTTATTTAAAAAATATATATTTTTCGCTGTAAAAATCATACTAATGTATTGCTGCTGGATATTTTATCATTTCTATTTTATCTTATCATGCTACTTACTCTTATCGTTCTTTAGTCATCAACAAAATTTAAATAATATATATTGACCGCCATAAATATTTTTTAATTTTTAATAATTTTCTTTAATAAAATATTCATATTTCAATAGTTTTTTTATTTTTAATATTTTTCTTTCAATAAAATATTTTTATTTTTGATGAAATTTATAAGCCCTTTAATGGTTAAATTGGTAGTTAGAAATGATGATGATGAAAAAACCAAAAAAGATAAAAGATTGCTGGAAGATATAGATCCAAGACATATAGACATGATTGTTAATCCAGCATATCACGCATTTAAAAAAACTCTTGAAGAATTCGAAAAAACACCGACTATCGAATTATTGGAAGAATTTCAAAAAATAATGTTGATTGACGGGTCTTTGACAAATTATCAGATACTAGAATTATTTCCGAAAATATATCCATACATAAAAAATAAAGAATTGTATTACAATGTGTGTTTTCTACTTTGTGAAGTGGCGCATTTTAACGAATATATTCAAGAATCATTATTGGATTTTGGAATATTTGATTATATAGATTACGATCAAGATATAAGTTATTATTTTGTTTTGAGTATGTGTGATTGCAATTCAAAGATAACGGAACTTTTTAAAAGTAAATATATGAATGAAAAAATAGAAAATCATCATTTAATTAAGAAGTTCGGGCTTATGTAATCAAGCTTTTATTTAATTATATTTTGAATGATTTATATTTTATTTATCAGTTCTAATATATTACGTATGATTATATTGTATGTTTTTCACATAAGATTTTTGAATCAGATTATTTTAAAAAAGTAACAATAGTTTTAATAGAAATGGCTATTTTTTAATAAATAAAATGAAAATTTACAATATTTATTGTTATTTTTCAAGAAATAAAATCAATTTTTAGTATATTTACTGTTTATTTTTTATACTTTGTCGGTCCCAAGAGTTCACAACAAACTTAAACAGGCAGGAAAGGCCACATTTTCAGGTTTGATGAGTTAAACTAATTCAGAATTTTCTAGAATAAAATTTTATTTAAAAATATAAATTTTTCCCAAAACCAGAAGAGAGAAGAAGAGGAACAACAAAGAAAAATTTAATAATATTTTAACCTAAAAAAACAAGCCCTGGAGGCCGGACTCAAGCTACGATATGATCCGGTCGTTATACCTGCGACTTACTCAAATTCAGCTCCTCACTCTTGGGGAGTATCATACATAAAATAATAATCGGAACATCAGTTCTCCATGAGGATTTCCCTTCGTTGTTGCAAAAAAAAATACGTAAAATATTTTTTTAATTTTTACTTTATATTTTAGAAATAACCCATGAAAAATAATATTGTCGAAACGATTATTTTGATGATCCAAAAGCACAAAAAGTTATTAAATACCATTTTAATCATTTTTGCGCCTCTAGTATTTCTAAATGGGCTAAAACCTTATGAGGAACCAGAAAATATGTTTCTTTACAAAACACAAGCATTTGAGAAGAATATTCTCATGCCGGAACCTGTAGATTTCACCGAAAAATCCCCACACGAAACTATTTGTATTGTCATACCGCCTGAACATGTCAGATTCACTTATTTTGTGAAAAATATTGTTAAATATATTTCTTGCCGTTCACGTTCTATTATTATAAGAAATAAAGATAGTTATCAGCAATATTATTTAAAAATATTTTTAAGACCGGGCCCTGAGAATATATTTGAAATATTTACTTTGTCAAATGATTATTCCAATATGAATTTTCATACTTTTTTCAGGACTTTTTATTCTACAAAATTCAGAATTTTACCAAAATTTATTTTTAAAAAACAAAACGTAAATTCGATACATTTGTGCATCAGCGAGGATTATGATGGATTGTCAAAATTTATAGAGGCTCTGCGGTACTGCATGAATCCTGAAATTTTCGTTTGGAATGTTTATTATATCCCATTTAAAAATTGCTTTTTAACAGGAGATGCAATATTTCAATTTATAATTATTCTTATTGGAATATTGTTGTATAACACGCATTTTGATATTGATCCAATGAAAATAATAATATTTTGTTTTATTTTTTATTACTTTCCATATATTTTGTTAATTCTTTTTACTTCAGATGATTTGGTTTTTTATCTCATACCATTTCTTGGAATAAATTATAAATTTACTTTTATTTGTTGCTTGATGAGATATTTTCACATAGTATTTTATAAACTGAAAGGATTTCTAAGTAGATGAATGATAAGCTGATTTGAAATATTATTTTTATAAACTGAAAGGATTTCTAAGTGGATGAATGATAAGTTTTTTATAAGTTTATTTTGATTTTTTTCATAATATCAATTGCTTTATTAAAAAAACAGCATATTTTAAATCTATGATATATTTGTTGTAAAAAAAGTAATATTGATAAATACTTACATTTATAAAAATCTAATTAAAATTATTTATTGCAATAAATGGTAATTTTTTTATAATCAATTATACTAATAACAGATAATACATTTGTATTTAAAATGTGATGAATTGATACAATATCTACTGTTATAAATTTGTATTAAAGGTCTGATAAACTGATACAATAACTACTGTCATACAATTGATATAACATCTACTGTCATAAATCTATACTGTCAGTTATTGTATATAATTTTTCCTTTTTATATCAAATCAACAATATAAAACTCTTGAGTTTTGACATTTACAAATAATAAAATACACTCTATAGTTTGATTTAGTATTTCCAATCCCATCGCCATCAATTTTTTAGTTAATTTCTGTCTTATTATGGCAGTTATTGTTTTTGAATCATCATATATCTGCACTTCAATATATTTTCCTCTTTTACTACTCAAAACTTCTATTTTTTCAACGTTGATCCGAATGTAATAAATCCCTGGTTTATTTATGCTTTTAAGGGATACAAAGTTAATATCATCAAATACACAGTTCCTATTTTCTATAGCCTTTTTATCATCATTTTGACAGTCGTAATTAATACCGTTTTCAATTGGATTATTATCATCTTTTTTGCTATTTTCTATCATATTTTTATCCTCTTTTACACTATTGTAGTCATTTATACCGTTTTCAATTGAATTATTACCTGAAATTTGATTATTCTTCATTAAATGCATTCTCTTCCTCTCTAATAATTTCTCTACTTCATTATCGTTTTGCATTAATTCAATTTTGTACCCGTTATTTTCGCCAACATACGCCAATAAATGATCTCCTATTGCATCTATCCTCAGATTTCTAAAATAACAAATTTGGCCGATTTTTATATTGTCTTCCAATTTTTTTATACAGCTTTATATATAACAGCATATTCAATGGGTAATTTCCCCGAACCTGGCTGACCACATAGCTGTTTGAAGTGTAATCTGTGATACAAATTGTTTTTACAAAGATATTCTCGTTGATATAAAGAATTTCGCCAATAATATCAAAATAACAACTTTTTTGAATTTCTTCTATTCTCAGTGTTTTTTTATTGTAATAATTTTCAATATAAAATTCCTCCAGTTCGTTTATTATAAATGCATCCTCTCTCTTATTGAAATTTGTATAACAATGCTCCTCATTGATATTTTTATTCTCCAATTGATTATCGTTAATGTTTTTTATTTTATAAATGCAAGACAATTTATGAATCAGGCATATCGATTTATCTCTTATTCTTTTGATATTTTTTACTAATACAATATCCCCCGCTTTAAATACATTACTAAAATTATCGACGTCACTGTAATCTGTGTCTTCATCGAATTCTTCTTCTTTCATGAAATTTTTTAACTTATCGATTGAGCTTATGAATATTTTGAGTGTACTCTCTCCCGAACTATCTGCCAGCTGCAAGGTAAAAACATAGTCTGTTCCCTTAGTTTTATACAACGGCCATGCAGAAACTACACATGCGTACGAATTGTTGTATTCATTCGTGTCAAGATCAGCCAACAAACAAAAATTATCTTTTGAGATTTCTATATCACAATACAAGTAACACTGACATTTCAAAACTGCCTCATCAACCGAGTTTCTCACGTTACATTGGCATGCCACCAAATCATCTTTTATTTTCAAGTTTATTCTGGTGTTGATTTTTAGAGTAGAATAATCGTTATGTGTATCAGCTACTGAAATAATGACTGGTTTTTTATTTTTATAACTTTTTATCTGAAAAATATTGTCTGTTATTGAAATAATGGATCCACGGAATATCATTACAAATCAGGACATTTTTTTTAATCAATTTTTATTTTACATCTTAAATTGGTAGTAAATTAGTTTAAGTTTTTATATGTAGTGTTATATATTGCAATATATAAATACTTTTAAGTTACAAATTTGAACATATACTGGAAATGCATTTGTCTGTATAGTTCTACGTAGTATATTCGATAAAAGTTTCATTTGTTTATAAAATTTTATTTATTCACAAATAAATAAGTATTTCTGGTTTTTATATGTAAAAATAAATTTGTTTTACGACTAGTCGAAACGTAATGCTTAGATATTCTTATTTAATCTGTATAAACAAAGTTTAATCACTTTGCATGTTATTTATTACAAATGATTAATAATTTGTATAAAATACTCTAAAAATAACGTCAATAATAAAATGATTGATAAATTACTTGAAAATATATAATACACAACATAAATTTTCAAAAATATTTTAATTCATAATTATACACGTACAAACTTATCGATATTTATATAAATAATACCATTTATGACATAATTTTTTTACCTTAAAAATGTTTTTCTTAAATTAAATATCCTATTCTTAACTTTATTAAGCAATTCCATATATTTACTTTTCAACCTCAATCCCTGCTTCACTTAGTAATTCTTTCTTTTTCATATCCAATCCATCAGCAATCATGCCTACCATTTCATTAAATATATTTTTTATTTTTATAATTTTTTTCAAGCATTGCCATTTCTTTCTTTGCGTTAACAAATAATTCTTCATCAATAAACTCACATAAGCCTATTTCACTATAGCCATCAATAGCATTTCTAAGTTTTTCGATCTCTTTTTTCAACTCTTCAATCGTCATAGCATTATCAAACGCCCCGATTTTATTATCCAGATCAACACTCTCTTCTTTAAGTTGGCCTAATTTTGTTTTAAGTTGTGCGTTTTTCCATTTAAAGTATCTTAAAGATTTATCGTCTATCTCTTGGTTTTGTGCCGCATCTATCTCATCTGTGTATTCAGGATCATTATCAATCTCGTAACTTTCCTCCTGTTTGAGACAATATATTTTTGTTTTAATTCCAATAAGTTTCATAAAAATTTTATTCTTTTGGACCAAGTCCTCTATTACACTTTCCACAAGCTTCTTAGAATAGCTTTTGAATTGCAATGCGATTTCGACCATGTTGACCGGCTTATTTGAATAATAAAAAAAGTGTAAATAATATCTCTAAGCTGTCTGTAATTTTCTTTATCTTTGTCAGCAGTCGTTGATTTAGACCTAGAAACAGCCATATGAAGGGCCAAATCCAAATTGAAAATTTGGTAAAATAAATATTTGCTTGTATTGTAAATATTTTTAATAGCATAATTAATCGAGAGTACTGATAGATTTTCAAAATAATTTATTTGATTAATTTAAGATGAAGCAGTAATAAAGAAAACGTCTAAAATACAGATAAATAAAAGCCTATAACAATAACAGTGTAAAAATTTGATATTTATATACATTTTAAATATTATTGATCGTTAATAAATAGTTTTACTTGATCACAAAAAAAATATTTAAAATTCATTAAAAAAAGCTAAAAAAATATTTAATAATCATTAAAAACAAGGTGAAAAAATATATTTTAAAATATAGTTAATTTGAATGTTTATTAACATTAAGAGTATGGTTTTTAAATTAACATAAAACGAAACAAATTTATTTATTTATAAAGCTTCTTTTTATTACTTTCTTTAAAATAAACATTTACAGCTTGATGCGCTTCGTTTTACGCTCATTGTCAGTAAGGCGACATAAAACATATATCATAATTATTATATAAATAATTCCATTTTAAAACCACCAAAAACTGAAAATTAATATGACCAATTTAAATGCATTCAATGCCTGCCCAAAAACAGTTATTTAATAGTTTTTAAACAGCTCTTTCACCGTAGTTCTTTAAATAGTTCAAACATGAAATCATTTTAGAAAGATTTGATTTTAAAAAAATTTATAAATTGCGGCATTTATAATTTTTTAAAAATTATTCCCAACATGGACTTATTTGATGAAAAAGTACTTTCTCGGTTATACAAAGAAGAAGAAATACATAAGGGATTTACAAAGAAATCACAGAAGCTTCATCTGATTTCTATGAGCGACGAAACCACCATGATGGATAATTTACTCAACGTGAAAGGGCTTTTCCAAAAGATGCTGCCAAAAATGCCTAAGAAATATATAATGAGACAAGTCTACGATTATAAACACTGCAATTTAGTTCTTGTAGACGGAAACCAGGAAATTATTGGGGCGATATGTTACAGACCGGCGTTTGAAAAGAAGCTAGTGGAAATAGTTTTTTTCGCTATAAACTTTGAATATCACAGCCATGGATATGGGAGTTTTTTATTTAATTGTTTCAAAGAGATTGTGAAAAAACAATATGTGAAATTTTTAGAGTTCGGAAACATATATTTAGACAAAAATATGGAAATCAATGATTTGAAAGAACTGGGATTTACTGAGGTTATGAGTGACGTGGGCATTGCTGATAAAGAAATATTCGATGATTTGAAATTCAATGGAGTTATTAAGAAAACTGAAGAAAATATTACGGGGAAAAATATTGGTGGTTTAGATTTCAAAGGAGTTAGTAAAACCAATATTTCAGTTAAAGAATTCACTAATTTGAATGTTGGCGACAGTAACCAAGCAGATACCAAAAAAATCAGTAATTTAAATTTTCAAGGATGTGATCAAATTGCTGAAAATATTTTGGCTAAAGAAACCAGTAATTTCGGATTAAAAGATGCGAATAGCACAAATAGCTTTAGTACTTTAAAATTAGAGGATGGCAACAATACTAATGAATTAAGTAATTTAGCATTAAATGATGTAAATAACAAGATAGAATTCAGTAGTTTAACATTGGATAATGCGAATAACGATATTTTTGATAAAAATAAGAATATTGCCAAAAAATGGGGAAATGAGAAATTGTACAACGAAATGACAAATCTGTATTTGCTAACGTACGCAGATAACAGTGCAATTGGGTTTTTTAAGAAACAGGGTTTTGTGACGAGACCTGTATCTTCTCTTTGGGTCGGATATATTAAAGATTATGACGGTGGAACACTTATGGAATGTAAATTAGTAAAAAAACTAAAATATTTGATGAAGAGGGAGCTGGTCGAACGGCTTAGAGAAAATATATTTGAAAATATGAAGAATGTAAATGAATATCACATTGTGCGGAGATGGGATGATATAGATAAAGTAAACGAGATACATAAAAAAGAAATCAATGATAAGAATCAAGGAAAATATATCAATAATAATATTCAGGGAAAAGAGATCAATGATGATAATCAAGATTTTTTAGCTGAAAACGAGTTTTATAAAAAAGAAAATAATGATAAGAGTCAGGGATTTGAAGTTACAAATGAATACAGCAAAATTTCAACAGTTGTTTTGGGCACAAAACCTGAAAGAACTTCTGAAGAATTTCTTTACGATTTTATTTTTTTGTATTTGCACGCTACGTTCAGATTCTTTTGCATGGCCTTTTTTAGAGCCTGTAAATACAAAAGACGTGCCCGATTATTTGGACGTAATCAGTGAGCCTATAGATCTGTCTTTAATTGCTAAGAGGCACAAAAAGGAAAATACACAACTTTGAAGGAATTTGTGAGTGATGCTGATTTGATGGTGAAAAATTGTTTGACTTACAATAATATAGAAACACAATATTATAAATGCGGAGAGAAAATTCGAAATACATTGAATGCAATTTTAAAAAAATATAAAAAAGTTATGGAATTGTGGAAAGTTGACTTTTAAGATGTCAATTTATTATCTAAGTTGATTATTTGATATAAATTAATTTAAGATGTCAATGTATTTATCCGAGTTGATTATTAAATATAAAATCATTTTTAATTTATTTTTGATGTGTCAGGTTTTGATTTTTAAATCTACGGTTTTATAAGTTTGATTTTTTTACTTACAAGTTGTCAAATTTTAATTTTGTGTTATATATCATAATAATCTATACCCAAATGTTAATAAAACATTCACATTTTGTAAATATTTATAATATCATAGTTAATTAAATGTATTTTGTTTTTTTTAAAAAAGTTTTTTAATTGGAAACTTACGAGTATTTATTTAAAATAATATGTGAATATTTATTAAGATTAGTGGTATAGATTATTATCATATAAGTTGTTTGTAGACCGAGTTATTATAATTCTTTTTTGACATAAGGGTTTTTATTCTTCATAGAAAACTGAAGAATAAAAATTCGATAATTACAATTTTATAATTCTTCAAAGTTCCATGGAGACATGGAGCAATTTTTAAAAAAAGGTTTATCCCACTAAACCTATCAACACCATATATAACATCTAATTTATAAATAAAACCTAAATGCAGTTTTAATCAAAAACTGTAAACAATTAATCAATTTGTAATAATTTGATAAAGAATTTCAACAATTAATTATTTGTATTAACAGATACGATGTAAAACTTATTTTGTCGAGCTAATCACATAATCTTTTTATTTTAAAAAAATATTTTTTTAAAGTCCATGGAAGCTTCATTGCGTTTAAAAAATGAATTGAAGAATTTTTCGCAAAATAGAGCATTTGGCACTTATGCCAGACCGTTAGAATCAAATTTGTTTTTATGGAATTGTCAAATATATTACAAGGGGTATTATCTTAGATTCACTATGAAGTTTTTATCCACGTACCCCATAACACCTCCAATCGTGAATTTCAATAGCTTTGTATTTCATCCTAATGTTTACGAAAATGGACGTGTTTGTTTGGACATTTTGGGAGAAAACTGGTCACCGTCTATAAGTGTCAGAGATGTATTAAATGGATTAATGCAGTTGTTGGAATATCCGAACATACTCAGTCCTGCAAATACAGAAGCAGCTGGATTGTATAAGAAGAAAGATAAAAGAAAGTATTATGCTAAATCATATTCGTATTTAAATATACATTATCAGGTGCTCAATAGACAATGAAATTTAAATGGTATGTTTCATGAGAAGAGGGCATGTATTTTTTCATCATAATCAAAACTTACTAATGTATGATTTAAATATTTTCTAGATTTTTTAAAAACTCAAAATTTTTCATGTTTTTGCTAATAAACTAATTTTTTTGTATTTACGTTATTATACTAGTGTATTATTAAATAAATATCTTAAATATACTGAATAATAAGAAAAAATTTATTTATCAACATACTATTATAATATAAACAAGAATGCAAATCATTTCTCCATTATTTCTCTGTATTTTTTATTTGAAAAAATATAAATTGTTGGTTCTTTAAATTTCATTTCTTTCAATTTCTCTATAATTTTAGCACGTAAAAACTCATCTAAGCATTTTTGATTTTCAGGCCATAGCTTATTTTCACATATCTCATTTAAATATTCAATTTTAAATTCCTTTTTATAAACATATCTATAACATATATGAATATACTTTTTAATGACTTTGAATCTTTCATCATTATTTATTTTGCTGTATTTATCACAAACATTTAAAATCGCATTCATTACATCATCAATAGCTTCTTTAGTTCCTTTTAAACTGTACTGGAACAATTTGATGTAAACAGATTTAATGTACGCTTCTTCATCAAGCACCACGTGTTTTAAATCAAAATTTACGCTGAGAATTGAAGCGATTTGAAGATATGGAAGAATTTCATCACTGTTATTATTATTATTATACATTTGAATTATAGCATAAAGAATATAATCGTAATAAAATACGTCTGTGATGTTAAAATTCAAAGACATATATCAATAAGGGTCTTAAAAATAATGAATATTATGTTTTTATTAAGTTGCTGATTTTATTTAAAAAATAGTAGATTTTATTTATTTGATTAAATATATTGTTTTTTAATTTAATATTTTAAATGTATAAATACATAATAAATTTAATTGATTAAAGATATTGGTTTTTAAATAAAATTAGCAACTTAATAAAAACATAATATTCATTGAAAATATCAGGTATGATAAATGTTAAAATGGCATTTTTTATAAAGTAATTAATATTTTGTCAATTTTTCTGTTAAAAAACTTATAATCTAATTAGAATTCAACACGTATGTTAAAGCAACTGTTACGATATTGTGTTTGTTATAAAAGTGTAAATGTAATGACATAACATCAAATTAAATATATACTTTTACGTTTTCAATTGTTAAAAATTATTTTTTAAATATTTCGAACACATTAATTTTTTTAAGTTTTCAATTGCTAAAAGAAATAATATTTTAAATATTTTGAACACAATATGTTTTTCATTGATTCGAATTCGACAATTAAAATTTCATGAAAACGCTTTATCATGCCTTGATCAGATACTGCAATATAATTCGATAAATTTTCACATAAAAAAATATGAAATAACTAATTTTCAAAATTAGAAAAATGATTGTTGAAATATAATTACAAATAAGTTTATTTATTTATAATTATATATAAATATGTTTTAAGTGGCATTATATAAATATATTATTAAATTGATAAACATTAAACGTGAATGTAGCATTTATTAATATGATGTTAAAAACAAGTATATTGGATTAATATATGTTAAAAAAATAAAAAAAATGCCCTAATGCGTTTTAATGAAATAGTTGATAAAATTGTGAATGAAATAGCGTCTGTTTCTCGATTCAATGAAGAAGAAATAAAAAGCGTACTCTTAAAATATTGTGACGGTAAGAGAAAGGATTTCAGTTTGTTTCTCAACAGTATATCAAATAAACCAGAAGAAGATGCAGAAGAACTCAGAACAGCACTAGAAAAGAGTGGATGTGATCTGATTGAAAATATAAGCGGTGAGAAGACTGTTGTGAGTTTCAATTTGCGGAAAAGTATTGTGTTTGGCAAATTATTGGCACGGATAAACAACGAGGATGAATCATTTGGGATGAACAGCAGGGGTCTTGGACGAAAGGTGGTTGTTGATTTCAGCAGTCCAAATATAGCAAAGACATTTCATGTTGGACATTTCAGAACGACCATATTGGGTAATTTTGTAGTGAATCTGTTGAGAACCAGTGGATACGAGGTGGTAGCGATGAATTATCTGGGAGATTGGGGAAAGCAATTTGGATTAGTGCTTTTGGGCTACGAGCTGTATGGTAATGAAGCTGAGCTGAAAACCAATCCATTGGGCCATTTGTGCGATATTTACGTGCGAATAAGCAAGGAGACTGAGAATGATCGGAGCGTGAATGAACGGGCGAAGGAAATTTTCAGGGCGATGGAAGAAAATGGCGAAGATAAATATATGAATCAATGGCGGAAGTTCCGTGATATTTCTATTGAAAAATACATTGAATTGTACCAAATGCTCAACATCAAGTTCGATGTGTATTCTGGCGAAAGCTTTTACAACGAAAAGGCCAAAGAATTTGCTTCTAACAAATATTATTCAAAATCTGAAGTAAAAACTCACAACTTAACCACTGAAGATCCAGACGGCTCAAAAATTATAGACCTGGGACAGGATGGTAAAGCATTGATTCAAAAGAGCGATGGAACCACGCTTTATTTGGCACGAGACATAGTGGCTGCTATTGATCGCATAGACACATACGGGGCCGACAAACTTATTTACGTGGTTGCTGACGAGCAGAACATGCATTTCCGTCAGCTCTTCCACTGTATGAAGCTTCTTGGCTATGATCGCAGTCGATTCCGTCACATTAATTACGGATTAATTCGGAACATGTCCACTCGCGCAGGAAACGTGCATTTTCTTGAAGATGTGCTGAAATCCTCAGCAGACGCAGTTCGCCAAAATATTTTGGCTCACAGAAACATGGAGGAGACGGAAAAAGATGCGGCTGCTCAGATTTTGGCTGTCTCGACTTTGTTGGTTGCTGATTTCAGTGCTAAAAGAATCAAAGGATATACTTTTGATATAGAAAAGCGAGCAAATTGCGAAAACGGAAGCGGGGCTTATCTTCAATATGTGCATTGCCGTCTCAGAAGCATGGAAAAGGTCAACGACACAATCGACGTTCTTTCCTTTATTGACTCTGACTTCGCCTATGTCAATGAGGCAGATATCCACGAACTTGCTTATCGTTTAATCTGGTTCGAGCATTTGGTAGAGCTCTGTCTTGAAGATTTTGAGCCTTCTAAGATCGTGCTTTATCTTATGGATCTTGCCCGTGTTGTCAACAACCTCATTAAAAAGCTGATGGTAAAGGGCTGTGATTCCCATATCGCACGTGCTCGTCTTGGTGTTTTCCGTGCGGCCAGGATTGTTTTTGCCAATGCGTTTAGAGTACTTGGTATTGTTCCCTTGGCAAAGATGTAGGTTTTAATATTCAATCAATTACTAGTACTGATGTATCCATATCCTGGGACCCATTAATAATAAATCAATAATACCTAATTGCGTTCACATCGTTCTGTTATTTTTTTAAATATTTAAACTGTTTATTTGTTCTTCAAAATTTTCAAAATGTAGCTTAATATTTATTAATCTACTAACCCGTACAAAAATTGAATATTTACAACAATCGTTATTATGATAATATTTGTATCCCTCATGCTTACAAACATCCTGCCAATTCTTATTTCATCAAAACGTAGTTTAGTGTTTATTGTTATATTAGCCTAGTCCAACTTTTGAATATCTATGACAATTTCTTTAAATTATCAAAAAAATCGTTGTACCTTTTTTCTTGAAATCACTGTTTATATTTTGCAATTTTTATTAATTATCAAAAAATTTTCATTTAAACTTTTTCTTAAAAATCACTGCTTTTATATTTTGCAATTTTTAATATCCCTCCGCTTTTAACTTTTTTGTCATTAATTTTTCTTGAAATCACTGTTATATCTTACAAATCTAATATTTATAATAAAATTTCGATGTCTCTTCTTTATCTTTTAAAATTATTGTAATGTTTGCTCCACTTCCTTTTCAAATACTTTAAATAATCCTGCACATGATACGGTTTTTTCTTCCCGCTCGCATCATTGTTAATTTTATTTTTCTCTTTCAACTTATTCAAAAACACACTTTCGTATTTCAAAACTCCCCAACATGTCTTCATCCCCTTATCAGAAATAATTAATTTCTCTATCTTCTTTAATTCACGTACAAGATTCTTTATTTTTTTATTTGTCGGCATATTCCAAACTCCATCCCCTATAGCTTCACAAATGTTCTGTACAGTCCCGTGCGTATCCTTCATCACTATCTTTCGCATTCTCATCTCATTCTCGTCGCACGCAATCAACATATCCTTCGTCCATTTGTACCACCCATCGTCGGTCTTCCTATTAAACTTGTTGCAGTTCTTCATCAAATCGCCCCAGAAAAAATTGAGACTATCTTTTTTATACAACATTACAGTTCTTAGAATATCTTCTGGCGCGTATCCATCGTAATCCCCAGAGTCGGTCGACACTTTTCTTTCGTTATTTTTACTAATTTCATTTTCATAATTATCGTATATCTTTTTTTCAGAACCAGAATCACGTTCATTTACTGCTTCTCGGTTATTATTCATTTTAGGGATTATTTTTTGAAGAATCTCAAGTCATCGTTTTAATGATTGTAGGTATTTACACACCATCTGCGAGTTGTTCAATCAAAATTTGTTAAGCGATTGGCAGTAAGTTTTTAAAGACTCTATCTGGCGGAATGGGATCACAAAAAAAACATTAATATAAACTAAATTAGCTCTTTGGAGAAGGGGGCGTTATCTTAAATAATCAAACATATGGGTAGTCTCTGAGTTTAGAAAATATCATTTTTGTATTGTAGGGGACCGTGTAGTTGGTTCAAAACAATGATTTATAACTATTTTGATAAAACTAGTTTTTTTACTACAATTTTATTCAAATTAAAGAAATAAATTATAATCAAATGTTTTGAAACAAAATTAATATTTTAAAAATTAGTTAGTTATATATGGAAATATTTTATCCTCCGATGTTTGAAAAACACAATAAAGTATTTCCATATAACTAACTAATTTTTAAAACATTTAAATATAACTGTCTTGATAAATTTAATTTAAAATAACTGTTTTGAATACAATATTTTAATATAACTGTCTTAATAAATTTTTGATACTGATTTTTTGTTATTATATTAAAAATAATTATTGAAATTCTCAAGTACAAGCTGTTTATTAAAAAATTGGTTTTTTATAAAAATAATCACTCACTTATCAAAATGATTTACCTGAATTACACTTTGATTATTAGCTTATTTAATTAATCTTAATTGTATTATTCTTTATTTGTTTTAATTTTCTGTTATATATGATAATAATTTATACCCTGAATGTCAATAAAGAACAGCATTTTATCTTTATTTAACTTATTAATCCATTATCCATCTTAGTAATAACATACTTTCCTTCGCACAACACTTTTATATTGTTAAAACAAAGATGATTTCCCAGAATGCTAAACTTTTCAAAAGCTGAGCGATACTTCTTTTTTGTAAAATCAATCTTCTTGTATTCAATTTCCTCAAAAATACACAGCTGCCCTTCTAAACTCAATCTTTTATTTTTTTCGCATTTAACTTCAAGCACTTCAATATCGTCTCCATTTTTCCCACAACATATCATTCCTTCACTTTCATACTTTTGAAATCGCATATTTTTTATGTTCATTAAAAACAAAAATGTTTTATTAAGTAACTCGTCTTCCTTATAACAATTACGCAAGCCAGAACATATAAAATATTTCTTATCAGCCATTACATTTTCTCCATAAAGCTTGTCCATCCCTTCAAGTAATTTAATTTCTTCAATCAAACCAGATTTTATTTCTAACAAATAAAAATCTGGATCGAAATTTATACCGAGCTTTGCTGTGACACCATCAATAAAATCCTTATTTTTCAAAGTGCCATTCACAATAGCGTCCTTAACTAAATTTATGTAATTTACAAGTAAAAGTAGACACATCTCGCTCTTTATAGGCCGAGGTGTATTCCTGGCTTTTTTAAATTCGCCAATTTTATTTTTTGTGCAAGTTTCACCATTCATGATAAAAAGACGTTCTATTATATTTTCAAGTTCTAGAATCTCTTCATTGCCGACTTTAAGAGATAAAGTGCTAGAAGGCATGTATTTAGTGTCTTTGTTGATGTAGTAGCAAATGAATTTTAAGTCGTCATCGTGTTTCGTATAATTTAAAATCATGGGAACAATTTTAAACAAATTTTTTTATATTTAAATCAAAATATTTATTGAATTTGTGTGGTTCCAATAATCTAAGCTTACAAAGGTATGATCGAAGTGGACGATATAAGTCAAGAATTATAGGTTTGCATCGAACGCTGTGCTTAGATCTTCCAGTAATTATTTAGAGATTAGTTTTTTTATTTATTTAAATTAAATTTGTGTAGAGAATATGAAAGTTATTCAAAAAATTTTATTGAATTTAGGTTTTCAATAATTTATTATTATAACTATGTTATATTCATAAATCAATAATAATATACATATTTTTAAAAGAATTTAAAGTTTTTTTTGATGAAAAAAATATATTTTTTAAAAATAATAAAAACTTTAAATTCTTTTAAAAATATTTTCAATAACATAAAAGTTATATATAATAATAAATTATACCCCTAGTTGGTTGAGAGTCTGCTCTCCAAAATTATTTTCTGGCTAATGGTTTTATTCAAAAAAATTTTAAATATAATTTAAAAAATATCAATTTGATAGATTACAAATTTATGATTCTTCAAAGTTTTATGAAGTTATGGAGCAATTTTAAAGAAATGTTTAGCCTACTAAACCTACAACACCCCTAATGTCAATAACATTCACAACTTATACAAATTAAAGTTTTGATCAATAAAAATATAAAGAAGAAAATTACTTTAGAATATTTTAATGACATAAGAAATTATTTTTTAAAAATTAAAAAACGTACAATTAATTTAAAATATATTATTTTAATTACAAAACAATCTATTAACACAACAATTTAAAATTTAATTTTATTAAACTCATTGTTTAATAACTTTTCATCAACAACATATGATTTTTTTCCTTTTTCAAAATTTTTTTCTTTAATTCCTGAGGTGAACCATACCATTCAAATAATCCTCTTTGATCATTTTCAGAATTGGCAAAAATACCACGATTACCAATAGAAAGACCAACCATTTGTGAAATTTTTGTTAAAATTATTTCATAACGCATTTTTTCTAACTTTTTCTCTAAGCTTTTTATTTTTCTTTTTTCTTCACTCTCTAATTTTTTCCCTGATTTAATATTTTTTTCTTTGGCTTTTAAATCATTTAAAATTTTATTATCGGTATCATAAATCTTGCTCACACCTTGGACGTCCACATACGCTAAAACATAAACCATCAACATATAAAATCGGTTCAAAATATGTGTATCCATCGCACTGACATCTATTTTTGCCAATTTTGTAAAATACTTGTTGACATCTCTAGCTGTTAGGTCATATCCCTGAAAAGTATTTTGTATTATAGGCATCAAATCTTTTTCAAGGCTTTGGGACATTTTGGCTTCATTGTTAATTATTTCAATTTTGTATTGGGAACTTTTGTTTATCAAATTTTTTGTCAATTTCGCCACCTGTGGCACATTTATAAATGTCTGATTTTCTGGATTTGAAAAAAATTTCTCAATTTTTTCTTTTTTAATTTTTTTAAAATAAGATCCTTTTTTGAGTGGGGTTCCTGGCTTCACTTTGCTCTTAGTTTCGGACTCTGTACTTTTCTTGGAATCATCTTTAAAATATGAACTATTTATATCGAATTTAATATTATATAGTTCAGATATGTATTTTCCTCGCAATTTCAAAAACTCTAATTCAAGCTCAAGTGCTCTCGGATCATTTTTAAATATTTTCCATGTAGTACTCGGATTTAATACGAATGTATCAGGAAACCCGTATGCATAATATGGATATTCGGTTCTTTCTTTGCCATACTTTTTTTCTCCCGTTTTTGGATCAAAACTTATGACATGTCTTTTCGACGTGCCTTGGACCATGTCAGTGTATTTTGTCAATACTTTGTTGTATGCCTGCTCATTTAGTTTGTTATTGGTATAATAGCTTTTGAGCAGCTTCTTATCCATGTATTTGACACGCCAATTGTAGTAATACATTCCACCATAATCTGCATTTATTTTGTTGCTACCATAATAGTAAGTGAGTATGATTTTCATCACAACAGATAATATAATAGTTATCAGAACTGTTTGTGTAATTAATTTTGCTATCTTTGATAATTTCATGCCCTTTGTACATTTGTTTTTTTATTTGTAAATAACAAATAGTTTCAATATTAATCAAAATTTTATTTTTAAAACAATTAATATATTAATGATTCATTTAAAACAAAAATTTAAAATAAAATGATATTAATTACCGTTATTTAAATATTTTGTTTTATATTTTTTTGTATAAAGGTAGCTTAATGTAATAAACGTCAGAAAAAATAATTTCATTTTGATTTTATAAACAAGTTTTATGTTTATTGTTTACAAGATATGAATTTTCTGTATAGACAGATACCTTTGTTTAAAAATTATTTGTGCACACACGATGTTTATTTGTTGCTTTTCAAGAATTCCAATTATTATTGTAGGTTTTACTGTGCTAAACCTTTTTTTAAAGTCGCCTATTACTTCATGGAACTTTTAAGAATTATAAATTTGTAATCTATAGAATTTATATTCTGTTTTTTAATGTGTAATGATTTATAAACATTTAGTATAAATTATTACACAATAAAAAACAACAATTCAATAGAAATTTAATTTTTATTTTATTTTCGAATACTGAAATAATCTTTATGTGTACAAATGGTATTCTGTCTATGATACTTTATTATAAAAAACATTTCATATAAGATTTAAAAAAATTACAATAAAATTATTGATACGCTTATTTTAATAATATAAGCCTACTAAGGTGTGATTGAAGTGGACTCAGGAATTTAGAATATATATTTTTGCACTGAACAATGGTTTTAGATGCTTCCAGTCATTAATCAATATATCAGTTTCTTTTATTTGATAAATATCGCATTCATAAATTGTTATATGTGAATGTTTATTGACATTAAGGTATAAATTATTATTATAAATTTGAATTTATTTATGAAACTACTTTTTATTACTTTCAAAATAACAATTGATGTTATTATCATATATAACAATTTATTGAAGGTTAATATTTGTTTTTAGTTATAATTAAAGTATCAGACTGATGCCAAGTCCCTCGTCGTATCTGCCGTGGATCTTTCTTTAGACACCATTTATCCTTCTTCGCTTTTTTTACCTTGACAATAATCAAAATAAATACTTTCACGCGTCTTCTCAAGCACTATTGACTAAATGTATGCTTCCACCCTATCGGTTATCCCATATTGTTCCTGTAATTCTTATGAAATCTAGTTATATATATCATAAAATAAGTATTTTATTTGTAATTTTTATACCCTCATGGGAAATAAAATTTCAAATGTTGGTGAGTATTTATACATTATTAAGGTAAAAAATTCAGCGTTGCCTCTTTGTCCTTTTATTCACAGTATTATTTCGTATAATTCTATACCAATTAAAAACACGGATCCTGTTGTTTTTAAAAATATATTGTCAAAATCAGATCTAATCTTAGAAATAATCGATATCAGAAATTTAAATAAGTTTTTCATAACTATTCCAAAGGGAACAGAAAGGCTCGGCTTGAACGTAATAAAATTAAAAAAAATACCTAACATATTGCGAATAGTGGTAATAAATGTGAAGGAGAATGCGGTTTTGAGGAAAAACGACCGGATTTTGGGCATTGAAAACGTATATTTATCTAGTGAAGATAGTTTAGTAAATTATATAAAAAATAATGTTGGAGAAACTATTAATATGGTCATTATACGTGATGATTGTATAATTACAAATGAAATAACATTAACGAATGACTTAGGATGTGAGTTAGGAATAGGAATATTATATGATTTAGATGATAAGATATATTATAACAAGGACTATAATCAAGAAATTAAAACGAGTAATCATCAGTCTGAGAATATCGATACAGAAGATGCAAAGCAGTTATTAAGCCATGAAAATAGGATAAGTAACAATGTAGATAATATTGTAAGTAATAATGTTGTGAGAGGTAATGATGATGATACTAAAGTTAATGTGAGTACTGTTAATGGAGATGATTTAAGTGAAAATGAGAGTATTGATGAGAGCAAAATTGTTAATAAAGATATTAATTTGAGTCAAACAATTAATAGCTAATAGTATTGAAGCTAAAAACACTATTGAAACTAATAATAACAACTGTATTGAAACTAATAATAACAACTGCATTGAAACTAAATCTGGAGATACAAATAATTCTGAAAGTAATTTAAATGATAATAAAGATAATTTAAATGATGGTAATTCTGAAATTAAAAAAAATGAAATTATTTATAGTGATTCTGATAGTGTCGCATTAAGCGAAAGAGAAGAATTGTTTTTAAAAAACGGAATAAGCCTAGACAATCATTTGTTAAGAGGAAGAGAATTGTCTGATCAATCAGATGCTATAGTTATGATAGGAAATGATTTAGTAAATAAAAAAGATTTTGTGGAAAATAAAAATGGATTTCAAATGAAAGAAGAACCGTTTGAAAAACTTAAGAATTTGCATCAAAATTTATCAAATAGCAGATTTGACAGAAAAGAGGAATCTTTTGAAGAGGATAATGAAGAAGCATTACAAACGAAGCAAGAAGTATTGGAAAACAAACACACTATTCATCAACAATCTATGGATATTACAGAATCAGAAAATAATGATTCGAAAGCTATGAAAAAGGATGAAGAAATTAAAAATTCAAATGTCGACGATAAACTTATTAACAATGATAATTCAATAACCAATTTATTCTGTGATGAGGATGATGATATCAATTTCATTACTTCGGATTATGTAAATTTGTAACTTATGTTAAGTAAAATTATTTAGTAAAATTTGATGTATTTAGAATTGCATATATTTGAAAATGTCATATATTTGAATTTAGTAAAATTTGATGCATTTAAAATGTTTTATATTTGAAACTTCTAATACTGCCTAGTTTTTCAGTACTATTTTTTATTATTCTACAACTGCTACTAACTTTTAAATCAAATATAAATAATTTATTAAAGGTTAATATTTGTTTTTGGTTGTTATTTTGAGTATCAGGCTGAACTTTTAAATCATATATTTATTTGAAACTACTTTTAATTTAAATGTAATCAATGAATTGCTATCATATGTTAATGAACTACGTTAGTCATTTTTGCACTGGTCTACGTAGATCATTTTATCCGATAAAATCAATGAAAAATTAGATTTTTCACTGGGTTGCAAAATAAAATCATCGTGTTTGCTATACAGCCATTATTTTCCGATAACCATTTCCAATTTTAATAAATCGTGTTTGTTTACAGCCATTAAGTCACAATAACCATTTCCTACTATTTAACAAACATTCTTAAATAAAATCTCAGTATTTACTATATCAGCCATTAAATTTTTTACAAAACATCCCTAGAAAGAAATGGGAACAAAGGGTGAAATATATTTCCCACTTAACAGTGTAATAGTAGATCCTAAACAAGGAACTGTGTATACACTTAAAAGAATCATAGGAAGAGGTGCGTATGCACAGTGTTTTCTTGTAATTGCAAATGACGAGCCATACGCGATGAAAATCGTGAAATACTCAGAAATAAAATCAGAAAAACTTAAAAACAAACTCGAAAGCGAAATAATAATTCACAACTCGCTGGATCATCCAAACATTGTGAAAATGTACACCCATTTCCGGAACGGAGAATATATATTTATGGTTTTGGAGTTGTGTGAAAGGGGGCGCTTGACGAGCTTTTGCGACGAAATGGAAAACTAAAAGAAAAGTACGTGTCAAAATTTGTGATGCAGCTCGTGGAGGGATTAAAGTACTTGCATGGTGAAAAGAAAGTTGTACATCGCGATTTAAAACTTGGGAATATATTTTTAGACAATTTTTTGAATATAAAGATCGGTGATTTTGGACTAAGTGCCATTATAAATGGCAACGAAAAAAGAAGAACAGTGTGCGGAACACCAAATTATATAGCGCCAGAAGTATTGTTCGGAAAGACGGCAGGACACTCATTTGAAGCGGATATATGGTCGCTTGGTGTGATCATCTACACGTTGTTGATAGGAACACCGCCGTTTCAGAAAAAAGTGTTGAAGAGATATACAAACAGATAGAGTTAAATAAATATATATTTCCACCAAACAACACATTAACTAGCGAGGCAATCGACTTAATAATAAAGCTGCTGACAACGAATCCCAATAAAAGACCCGATTTAGAAGAAATCTCAGAACATAAATTTTTGGTTCATAAAGAAAATTTGGCCTACAGAGTTTATAAAAATTTATTTATCGGAAATTACAAAACTGGCGAGATAGACGCGGATTACGTAGTGTATTCGAGCCCCATATCATCAATTTCAGGCATAGGATACGTTTTGAAGTCCGGGGTGTTTGGCGTGTACTTTCACGATCTTACAAATGCATTTTTGAGAAACAATTTTATGGTTTACATACGATTGAAGAATGAAAATGGAAGAAAAGTTTTTATAACCGAAGAGCATTGCTTAGACAAACTACCAGAATGTTTAGTGACGGTTTACAAACAAATACTTTATTTTTTCAATAATTACACAACAATGGCAGTAAGAAATCGTGCTCTTGAAAGAGAAAATAATGAAAATATAATAAACAATAAGGTTGTTTCTAACCGAGGGGTTTTTGTAGCAAAAATAAAAAAATAAAAGATGGGCTTTTGTTTATTATGACCAACAACGTATTCATATTCGATTTTAGCTACGGGGATAAAGTTGTCATTGGAAATGACGGTATGGAAATATATTCCTTCAATGATGACGGGCCTATTGACTTTTCTTACAATTTGAAAGAATCATGTGTTAATATATTAAAATTTTATAGTTCTACAAAATAAAATAAATTCTTTAAAATTTTTAAATCCAGGTGTAAGGTGTGTTATAGGTTTAGTAGACTAACTCTCCTTTAAAGTCGCTCATGGAACTTTGAAGAATTATAAATTTGTAATTTCTCAAATTTTTATAATTCAAAAAATAAATATTTGAGAAATAAATACGTTATGTTAGAAAAAATTTCTTAAAAACAGGCTTACAACCAATTAGGTGTAATGAGATGCAGCGCGTAATAAACTGTTATAAGATGTTATATTGAAAATGTGGTTAATTATTGATCTGATAATACAGCATAAGAGTAATATCAATAATAATAGCCTATATAAATATATATCCACAATATCTGTTATATTTTCTAAAAAAACAAGTATTTCAATAAAATAAATTTTTTTCATTTATTAAATTTTAAAAACATCATTTCCTAAAACTACATGTCTTGTCACTCTATCTCTTTCTATGATAGCAAGTCTTATCACACCTCCAGAATAACAATCCCTTTTTATTGCTAACTGAACAGATTTTTTAGCAAATTCCAATCCCTCTTCCAGTGTCATTCCCTCTTTATAATTAATATCACAGAATCCATAAATGAATCCTGAACCACTACCTCCAATAGCTATATTTTCTTCTGTGATCGTCCCACAAACATTTATTTTATATATCCGTGGCTCCTCATCATACCCCGCAACAATTACGGCTGCCAGCAAATTATCTTTGTTATTATATATAATATTTTTCATGATATATGCTGTCTTGTGCACTGATGGAACACATTCCTCCTTAATGCTAAGCAGCTTGATTTCTCGTGTTACATGACGCGCTATTAGCTCTGTATCTGCGGCTGAACCGCTTCTACAGCAATAAATATTATCAGTTATTTTTGTCAATTTGTCTGTGATTCCCCTTTCTACATAAGATCCTCTCGATGTTCTGCCATCTGCTGCTAATATTATCCCGTTGTTATACTTAAAAGCCATGATTGTAGTACCTGTTAATACTTCCTCAGTGTTCATTGGGGTATTTTTTAATGTCTGTATTGATGAATAAAAATAAACACAAAATTTACAGGTAATTTTCAATTTGTATATCTTGTGTTAGATACTATTTATTCCGTTATCAAGTTCATACCATTGCTGTCATTGTTAGGTTTTTAATTATGTATATATTGTATTCATTTAAACTTCTGTGTTATATATTTTTTGTTTGGGTACAGATAATAAAAAGCTTACGCAGGTTCATGAGTTATATAAAGCTTTAAAAATCTCAATATTTCATTTAAATCGAAACTTGTTGTGTTTATTGTGTATAAATGCGTTTTTTTTATTTTTGAGTTTAAAGAATTTCAAATTAATTTTGAAAAATTCTAAAAACAAAATGTATCTTTACAAATTCAAATAATGTAAAAAAATACAATTATATGCTGTAAAATAACATGATTTAATATCATAAATAACAATATTAAAAATATTTTTAAAAATATGCTAATTTAGATTAATTTTTTGGCACTATGCCAATTTTAAAAAAAATGATTAAATTTTTAACATTATTTTTTTACTTTTTATAATTGATCAGATACAAGAATTTATTTCACTTGCAATTAATCATATTTCTTTTGTAATTAATAGTAACTAAGAAAATTTTTTCCTTCTTCTTCATAAAAAAATATAGGAAATATTTCTGGCGTTCTTTTGATATTTGCTACTTCTTCTATATCAGCTTTATAAAAAAATAAAGAATTCAAATACATCCAATCTTGCATTTCATCCAATTCATCTATGTATTTTATATTTCCGTCAAGTTTTATTTGATTACTTTTAAGATCATATATTTTAATCAATTGCTGAATTTTATAATTTAATAATTTTAAACAACTTAAGGCGTCTTCAACAGGATTGTGTTTACCAGTTTGGATAACTTCTTTCAAATAACAACAAGACAACTGTTTCAATTTTAATTTATAACCTTCACTGTTTAAAAATAAATATGCCGTATCGATTATACGCTCAGTGTATAATTCTAACACTTTTAAGTCATTTTCAAGGCCATGCCCGCATATATATGTGTTTGTTCCAATAAATTCCAATATCTCTTCCTGCATTTGTCTGAACTCTATTCCATTTTTTGTATTATTTTGGTTTAACCCTGAATACTCTTCCAAAAAATCTATCACGGGCTCTGATGGGATTACGTATTTATCGTATAATACTTTCCCCGTGTGGTCCACCATCCCTACACGCCCTACTCTTTTTCCAGCTTCCGTTAGAAACATCTCGCAATCAATTCCTATCAAAAAATATTTTGTTTTTTTCTTTGGTGTTACATAATTTTTAAAAACTTCTGGATCAAATTCTGTTTGATCTCTAACAAGCTGCGTATAATTAAAGATTTGACATATATCTTGCTTCTCAACCATATCTATTGCTTTTTCAGTAATAAAATCCAAATTGTTATCTTTAACAGTTATATCAGTTAGTAAATTTTTATATATTAAATTTAGACTTAAACTCTCATTGATGCTGCAATGTGTTCTAATTCCATAATCATAAAGTTTTTCCGAGCATTTTTTTCTTTTTGTGTAAAAGTTGATTCACTATTTTCCATATCTGTTCTATCCTCGTTTAAAAAACTACTATTTGGTGTTTCTTGTTTACTCTCGATTGCGGTATTATTATTTTCTATGGCTCTTTTGGCCTCGTTTAAAAAATTACCATTTTTTACCTCTGTTTTAGTCTCATTTAAAAATACCAAAATCATTGATTTTGGTTTTGTTCTAAATCGAATGAACGAGGGTCGCTTGGCCCGATTAAAGACATACATAAGAATTCGTTGTATATCAATTAATTTCAAATATTTAGATGTTTTTATAGATGCCATTAAGGCCTAGTTTTTCAAAATATAAATAAACTTTAGTAAAGTATAAAAATTTCAAAAATTTCAAAATTTCAATATAAATTTTAATATTATTTATAGTATAAATAATTGCACTTATTAATTAAATTGCAATTAGTGTTTAGACAAATTTATAAATAAAATTTAAATTTATTTAAAATATTTGAATAATTTTGCATATGACTACGTAATAAAATGATATTATAATGTAATGATGTTTATAATTCATAAGAAATTTATTAAAAACATAGCTTGTGTGTATTTTAAATAACTATTTTAAAACGTAAATACTTAGTGCGTGTTCTTTTCAATTTTTAAATGTAAATAAATAGTGCAATTTTTTATTTTTTTAATAATCATTTATTTATTAAAATAATTTGTGAATACTTATTAACCTAGGGGTATGATTTATCATCATACATAACACAGTTTAAATTCATTAATTCAAACTAACTACTTACTACTCAGTCGCTAAAATACAAAAATGATGTTTTTAAACACGAAGAATATCTCTATCATACATCAGTAGGCTTCAATTATTAAATATAAATTCACCCGTATTTACTAAGAAAGCTCATTTATTTGCTCTAAACACTAATACCTCAACTGATCCTATTCCGCCACATAGATGGTCTATAAGCTTAGTAACTAGCAAATATTGATCAAAAACCTCGCAGTATAATGAGGCTGATTTATCACATAAGTTTAATTTGGACACTAATACTTATTAATTTCATTTTGCTACACAAGACATTATGAATTTGTTTTTATGACTTAAGAATTTGATTAGACTTTTTGCGCATCGTGAGCCTGCTTTTTAACAACAATAAATATGTTAAAATAAATAAAATTATTTGTTCAAAATAATAAAGAAGACGTTTGGGATAGAGATGATTGCAGACCTAGCAACAATACCAGTAGCATGATTCTAGAAGCTTTTAGATCTATACGTTTTAAATATCATTAAAATTCTGTAACTAAATTAAAATTTTCAAAAACTAGAAAAAATTTTTAAAATCTGTAAAAATGTTATATGTTACATAAAACATGCCCTTGAGTTGTCAATTGTGAATGAAATGATGTTTATCGTAAACTTGATGTGTTAATATATAAATAAGATTAAATCCATCATTTAATACAAATATAACATGAAATTAATGACAAAATATGATTGATAAAATGTAAGAAGATTAAAATTAGATTTTCCCAATGAAGCCTTTATTAATATAATGAAGAAGATTAAAGTCATTATTTACAATTATCTCTAATAAAATTATTACATTTAATCATACAAGTAATGCAAAAAGTTTTTTCATTAATTTTTTTCTAATTGCCTTTCCAGTCATTTTTTCCTGCTTGACAATAAGTTCTAAAACCTTTGGAATTAATTCTTTTATACTGCTTTTACAAAATGCTACCTTTTCTACTATTTTTTCTAACATAAATTCTGAATACTCATGTTCTAATAAAAAGTGTAATACATCTTGCATATCTTCTTCATTTGAATTCAATCGCACTATAAACAAATTATTTCTATCTTCTGAAAACTTTTTTACGTCAGAGATTTTGTATTTAACATAATTTTCAACAAAATGCCTTACTATATCATGTGTGTATTCAAAACCGACAACATTATGCTCTGCAATATAACTACACAGTGTATCATAATCTTTTCCTTCTTCAAATAATTCAAATATTTTTGTTCCAAAAAAGTACCATCCAATTTGTTAATATGAACATAACTTGTAAAAAGCCCCATAATTCCACGATTGATTTCTATTTTCTTAACAAATATGTTGAAGTAATACTGGCATTTTCGAGAATAGGAAAGATATTCCAGTGCCGTCTGATATTCCATATCACGAATCTGGAAATACACTTTCTCAAAGAGACTCTCAAATTCCTCGAGTGTTATGTTTTTGTCTGAAATAAAAAGAATAACCAGTCTTAGCCAGCCGTTTGTCTTTTCAATGAGACGATCAAAGTCACCAGAAAGAATATCTAGTTCTTCTACATCATTCTGCCTCTCGTTTCTATACGCCAAACCATAACAGACCTCTTCCATTTTGCTTTCAAACTTGTCGTATTTGCCGTTTACAATCTTCCACAAATTATTATCAATTTTATATTTTTTTCGCACATTTTCCAATAATTTCTGTTTTGTTTTCCTGGCACAATTTTCTTTATTTTCTTCGTCGTAAAAAACCTTGTTTGGATCGGTATTGTTCAAAACATCGCCATACTCTTTGGTTTGGTCATTACCGTTTAAACTTTTGCTGCAAAAAATATTGTTTTGATCGGAATTGTGTAAAATATTGCGTATTTCAAAAATACAATTTCTTATTTCTGGCTTTATTCTGATCATTTCTTTGAAATTACCTCGAATCGCATGGCCTTTAAAATCATTGTCTTCCAATTGGTAATTTGTGTTTAAAAAATCATTTACACGCTCAAACATACTCATATCCTCTCGAAAGCTCAACTCTATTAAATATATGACTCGATGGTATTCCTTCAGTAAATTCTTCGTTTTTATGTCCTTTCGTCCCAAACTATTAAGTACACAGAAACGAATTTGTTTAAGAAAGTGCAAATTCTTGGCATCGCGTTTGTCGTTCTTACAATTACGGAATTTATGGATATAGTTGTAGTTATTTTCGGTGTCACAATCCAAAAATTCATTCATTGTGTTTCCGTTAATTTTTGTATTACGAAATTTTGAAAAGTGCAGTAGCCCAATTTTTTCGACAAAATAGCTGAGCATCTCGCTAGGTGTGCCTTTGCTGTACTCAGCCAAGTAATATTTCATAATAGAGAGTGTTTCGGAATAAAAAGTATTGTCTCTCACAAATTCTTCTTTTTCTGAATTTTTTTGAACAGGAGATTGTACAAATCCATGGTAATCGATTTAAAAATTTTTAAGAAAAAGAGCATCCAAATTTTAATTAAATAATTTAAGAGAATGATTTTCATTTAGAAAAGGGTGTTTTATTTACGACAAAAACAATTAACATGCGTTGAGACATGACAATTGAAAAAATGTTTGTTGAATAAATATAGTGTTAAAGATGACAGTTGAAAGGGTGTCTTAAAAATAATAAATTTAGAAAAGAATAACTACAATATCTAAAAGAGAAAATATAATTGGAGCAATAAATATTAGTATTAAGAATACATTTTTGTAAAATATAATTAGGTAAACCATTTTTATCCAGCCGAAAAGTATGAAATTAAATATTTAATTAAAAAATATTTTATTGTTTGGAATATGGCATTTGTTTAAAAAAATAGAATTGTTGTGATAAATATTTTCTTATTTTGAAATAAATAAACAAATTATATTGTTTGAAAGTATATTGTAATAAGAAATATTTTCTTATCTTGAAGATAATAAACTATTTTTGGCATAATTTGGTTTCAAAAACTGACTCTAAAAACAATTTAATTCTTCAATTTATAAAGTTTGTTGTTTATATGACATTTTGAATTATTGTTTATATAACTTATTAAACATGACATTTGATTAAAAATTTTGTAAAAAAATTTGTTATTTATAATATTAAAATGAATTGAAAATTACACTGCATTTATTGTCAAGCTCAATTGCAAATATAAATATAATGGCATCAATTTGACACATTATGTTAAAAAATGTAATGATTTAACAAAAACGTAAAATAAATCCTTGAAATTGAAACTTAGGTAATTAAATATCTTTAGGAGCCTCAATGGCTGCGGTGAGGGTTTTTATGCTAAAGCCTCACAGTATTGTTAAAATAGTACTTGCTATAAATTGATTTGCAAAATATATTTCATGAGAAATTTCTCATTTTAGGCATTTCAATTACAGTTAATACAGAAAACATATGAATTTGATCATAAAATAGTCAGTGGTGTTATAAAATACATTTTATGTTATATATGATAATAATTTATACCCTTAGTGTTAATAAACATTTACATTTTATATTTTTTCTAAATACCGGAAAAAAATTAAAAAACAAGTAAAAATAGGAAACTAAAATTAAATTGATCAAAAAACTTTTAAATAATATAAGTAGTGTCATTTCTGAACATTAAATCCATAAAATATTTCAATATATAACATAATTTAAGAAATTCAAGTATATTTAAGCTTTAATACATAATTTATCATATACTAAGTCTAATAAAGATTTTTATGTTCATAAAACAATATCAAACTATTTTTTTGGGTTATTATTCATAGTATAAGCTGATGCCAAGTTATTAAAAAAATATATATAGAAATATTTATAATATTTGAATAAATACAATCTATGTAACTAACAATAAATCAATTACGTAACAAACCTGAGGCTGATTTAATGCGAAGCTGTGCCCTTTTTATTTTTTTGCTTCAACGAAAAAATAAATACTTGTGTAAAAAATTACTTTTTTAATTTTGAAAAGTACAAATTTTTTAAAAATTAGTCAAAATATTTTTATTGTAAATTTATAATAGAACGATATCTTAGTTAAAAACTCAGAATAAACAATTGTTTTAGAACAATTATACCAACAATATAAAAAAGCAATAAAATACATGCATTTAACATGATAAATATCTATAAGCTGTAAGCGGAAAAAAATCAATTTTTTTGTAGACAATAATAAATATCGAAGTTAAATTTTTTGTAGAGACGTATTTTTATGTACAAATAATAATTATCAGAGTGAAATTTTTTGTAAAATAACACTAACTATTTTTTACTGATTAAATATAAACGATTCTAAAATACACTGTCTTTAATAACACATTTAAATTATAAACTTGTTACTGATTAAATATAAACGATTCTAAATTTTACAGCCTTAATAAAGCATTTAAGCTAAAACAATATTGAAAATCAATTGTTTTAATTAATATCTGAAAAACCCGTTCGACATAAATATGTTTATAAACTCAAGAGTCAATATATATTATAATTAAATAATTTAAGTTATTAGAAAATGACAATTTAAGACATCTTTATTTTATATAATTAATCTCTATATATTTTTTTTATTTTTTGCGCTTGCAAATGTTAAAATGCCCGGAAATTAATTTTTTTTACAGAATGGAAATGGAGGATAAAATGGTCTGGCTACGCAGACCCGGAAATTAATCTCTATAGGCTTCCAAAATATAGAAATAATGATCTAGGCCAAGTTTATTTCATTTAATAAATTTCTGTACAATTCAAATATATCCGCAATTCTTTGGCTAACAACAACCATGTTTTCTGTAGTGAGATTAGTTGTCTCGAATAATTGATTTATTTCTTCTAATTTATCATTGAATTTTAAACTGTCTTTATTGAGTTTTATAAGATTTTTCAATGTTAAATTATTTGACATGGGCTAGTTTAGAGTTGCAAAAAAATATTCGAATATAATTACTATTTGATATGTAGCTTTTATCTAATTCAATTTACGTATTATATTAAATAAATACCTTCTATTTAGAAACATGGACATTATCGAAAACTCTGTTGTTATAAAAAATAACAATTTATAATAAATTTGTAATATAAAAGTATAAAACACTGTTATATATCGTATTAAATATGTGGAACCATTCAAAGTATTCATTTTAAACTCATTTGTTGGTATCTAAATTAACTAACTTAATTTTAAAATGTGTACAAATAAATTTTTATAATATAATGGCACAGAACAGAAGTCAATTATTTGCAATGATCACAGGAAATAAATAAATCCTTATATTTTATTAGCATTACAAATTATTGTTTTTGTTTGTTTCTATTTATTGATAAAATTGTTTGTTATAAATGAAAAAACAGCATTTAAAATTGTTTTTTGAAAAAAATGCTAGCAAAAAAACCGAAATAAACAGATAACTGTTCGTTTCTGTCTTCCATTTTCTATTATGTGTCTTTCTTGCCAAACAGTTTCAGCTAAATATACTCGATTTAACTGTACTAAAGAAACATTCAAAGATACGACTTGTTATAGTCTAGAAAAACACCGGTTTATTTTGAAATGTAAAAATTGTCAAGATTTTTTTACAATTTTGACAGATTCAAATAATGGCGTTTATGTAGTTGAAGAAGGTTGCATCAATTTAGAATCACATAGTGCTGAAATTAAAACATCTATAAATGAATTAGATGAAGAAATTAAAAGAAATGAATCACTGCAAGAGTTAGAGATAAATATTAGAAAGCTTTTAAGCATTGACATTGATTTAGTAATCGAGTCTTTAAAAACAAATGAGACTATAGAATCGTTAAATAGAAAAAAATATTGGAAAAACTAGAAAACAAATCTAAAAAAATGATTTTTAATAAATATCCTTAGATTTAAAAGATAAAATGTTTAATAAATGCTTTTAATAAAATGTTAATAATGAAATATGAGTAAATGCTAATAATATTTATGTTAGTTATTACGCTGTCAAAATCATATTTTTGCTAGATTTTTAAAAATGTTTAAAAAGTTATAATAAATTTAATTTACAATTTAATTCTATTTGTATTTTGATAATACTCTATTTTTATCTTAAACCAATGTTTTTTCACTGCTGTTTCTTCTTTTTTTAATAATGTGTATTTTATAATGCGCGTTTAAATTGTCGCTTCTAGAAAAAATTTATTACACCCAGGATATGTGCACAAGAATGGTCTTTCTCCAGTGTGGATTTTTTTATGTCTTTTTAAATGTTCTAGTCTTTTAAATGCTCTTTTGCAACCAATAAGATTGCAAGTAAATGGCCGGTCCGCAATATTGTTTTTAACAGCCGATTTCCCATAGTTCAAGTTATTTTTGTAAAATAAAAAATCGTCTTTTTCTGGTTTATTAAAACTAAAAAGAGAACAATTTTCGATTTTAAAAATATTCGATATTTTATAATTATTTCTATCTGAAGACATCGCAATAGGTCTGCATGAAATGTCGCTGTCGAATTTTTTTATCTGTTTGGGGTTGTTTTTTATCCACAGTCTAACACTTTCGAAAAAATTCGCATCTATCCTGTCGATACATACTGTTTCTTCAATCAATTCAGAATTAGAATTTAAGCAACGCTCTGTCATGAGTATGTTTTTTAAGTATACATTTATTTTGGCTGGGATGCTTATGTTAAATATCTCTTTTAGAATATGCTGGATATCTCGAAAGTTCAAATACAAGCTAGAGTCTTTTCTTAATAAATTTATAGATTTTTTACAATGAGATAATTGTATTATATAAGAATTTTGCAATGATTTTCTTATCAATTCTAAAAATTTTGTGATATAAATTTCTTGTGAAACATTCATGTAGCTAAAAGACTAAAAGTTCAATTATTTAGGTTTAACGTAACCAATGATTCATAAATTAATTTGATTGGTTTCCCAATTTTCAGAAATTCAATTAATTGTAAGAAAATTTTATCATCAAAAATAAAATATATTTGTTTGTTTGTTTAATTAATAAATTGATTTTTGGGGCTATTTTTTGATTCTTTCGTTCTTTCAAAATAATCATTCACAGTTTGATGCTTGTAATCAGTAAGACTTTCTACGTTCTATTAATTTTAAAATATGTGTTTAAATTCAAATTTAGAATTCCAATTAACTTAAGGAAAATTGAGTTTCTAAAAATATGAATGGTTTTTAAAATTAGGGTATAAATTATTATCATATATGTGAATGTTTATTAACATTGATGATATAAATTGTTATTATATATAACAAAAAATATTGTTTACATATGAAATAGAATGTTTATTTAATAAAAAGCATAACTCGTATTGAAAATTTCAATCAACTGGAAATAATTTTGTTTGTTTAATTGGAATCAAGGCTCATGATGAATTTATTGCCTGTAGCAGGGGGATTTTAGTGGATACGAGGTCTTCAGTACCAACTCAGGATACCCGACAAAGCAAAAAAAGATATATATATTTGTTTAATTAGCAGCAATATGATTTTGACAGCTTAAAACATACGTTATATATTATAATAATTTATATCCTTAATGTCAATAAAAAATAAATAGCAGGCTTATTTCTAGTGTCAAAGCATGCATATAATTAGTAAGTTAAAAAAACGTTTAAATTATTTTGACTATTGTTGAATAATAATATTTTATTAAAAAGAGTATCTGGTTTTAAAATAAACGTTTAAAATATTTTTTAATTTGATTATTGTCAAAATGGCTAAGTAGTTTTGAAAAATCAAAGTCGGAATTATTAAAATCTAGCATGATAACAGCAAAATAAAAAAACAGATATGACAAATTAAGATAGAAATGATCAAAAAGCTGGCAGATGTATAATCATGACAGTTTAAATATAATTAATTTTCAATAAATGAGTTTACAGTTGTCTGTTTTTTTAAAGTTACAAATCCAATTAATTAATCAATTTTTTTATCAGAATTCAAATATATTTGTTCGTTCAATAAATTTAACTAATAGGACTTTTTGTTTGTTCAATAAATTTAACTAAAACAACAATTTTATTTATTAAAAGTTATTTTTTGTTTGTTTATTTTAAACAGTTTAAAATGATCAAATAATTATTGATATGATGACACGACATAAGGTAATATATACAACAGTTTATATTGCAGTTGTTATTGCCATTTTTATTAATTCAATAAATTATTTATTAAATGCTAAACTATTTGACATGCTAATATTAATTATAAAATAAAATAAATTTATTTAACAGCCTGATACTTTGAATAACAACTAAAAACAAATATTAACTTGCAATAAATTATTTATATTTATTTATTTGTTTAACAAGCAAATATTGGTATTTGATTTACATAATATGTTATGTATGATAATAATTTATATTTTAACATTAGTAAACATTCACATCATATAACAAATCATAATGTTCCAACATAGTTATTTTTTTAATAATGATGTTTTTAATCAAAAAATCAGTTAAGTTAAGATTTTTGATTATTTTTTTAAAATTTTACATATTAAAATTTATTTATTTATGAAGCTACTATTTATTACTTTCTTTCAAAACAACCATTTAGAGCTTGATGCGCTTCGTTTTACGCTCATGGTCAATAAGGGTTTTTATAAAAATTACATATTAAACATTATTCTTTTATAAAATAACGAATATTTATAACGTTAGAAAAAACGATATATTTTGTGAATGTTTATTAACACTAGGGGTATAATTTATTATCATTTATAATAAAATATACTAATTTTAAACTGTATTTGTTGTTTTGTTGCTCTTTGTTTAATAAAACGTCTTAAAAATCTTTATATATGTTTTATTAATTATTTTATACTAAATTGTTTTAAAAAAATTTTAATTTTTAATATACAATGTGTACTAAAAAAAGTATATTTCTAACAATATAATATAGACAGTTTTATACATAATTATGATGTTTACAATTAGATAATAATATATTTCAACAGTATCAATTTACATTAATTAAGCAAAAATCATATATTTTTTGATTAACAATTTTGTCTTTAATTAATATTTTTGTCATAATAATTAAGCGAACATTATATATATATATTATTAATTAACAAATTTTCTTTTAATTTGAGTAATTGCAATATAAACAATTATTGATAAACTGTAATTTTAAATCAAAAACGCTGGCTTGCTATTATTTGTTATTTTTAGAATAATTTATTAAATCTATAATAAATGTATAAACATACAAATTGATTTTTACGGCAAACATAATGAGCACGTGTAAGTGAACAATAAACATTACAACAACAATTAAACAAATAAAATTTTATTATCAAATATTAGCTGGATTATTTTTTTAATAATTTTCTGCAATTTTTATTTTTAAAAAATGTATCATAATTAAAAAAACATATAGAAACTAATTTCTTAACTAATTACTGAAACTATCTAAAAGCCAACGTTCGACAAATATATATTTCCTAAGTTCTAAAGTCCATTTCAATCATACTTTAGTAGGCTTAGAATAATAAAATATATCATAATTAAATAAAAACATAACTGTAGTGACAAACGCCCAAATCCACGCAAATTAAAACAAAGTGTTTATAATCAACATACATTGTATGAAAAACTTATATTCTTAAACTGTTTAAATAAAATAAATATAAAAAGTTAACATACAATTAACACCATGATAAAACTATGAAATCAAATATGCTTCAAAAACAAATAAATATATTGCTTGATGGAAAACTTTGATATGGCACTTTAGTTTATTTTTTCGCTGTATTGTAATCAGTTCATTACATATTTTAAATCTATCATAGATCTGGGCGTAGATTCTAATTTTTTTAATAAAAACAATTAAAAACGTTTGCTTTGAACCAACTACTCGGTCCTCTAAAATGCGAAAATGATGTTTTATAAAGGCGAGGATTATTTATAACATACTTTAGTAGGCTTTAATTAGTAGAGATAAATGCACACGCTCTTCTACAAAAAGTTAATTTCATTTATAGATTTGATTCACCACTGATATTTTTTTAGTGATCTGATACCGCCACGTAGATTGTTATAGATTTGCCTTGGAATTAAGGCCCAAGTGATATGATGGATCCTCAGGGGTCTGTAGCTACCTAGGAATTTTTTAGTGGATGCGAACCCCACAGTACCAACTCCTGCAAATAGTCTACATAGCCATTATGGAAATTTACATAATCGATCTTTAGTAAGTCTATTACATTCTACATATAGTATTATTTCATACCCGTCATGTTTCAAAAGATATATATCATGTTAATTAAATATCCTAAAATTTTCAATTGTTATATTAATTTTAAATATAGTCAATAACTTTAATTATTTAATAGGCTTTTTAAATCAGTAAACTTAAGCTCTCCCTCCCCATTAATAGGTAAATGCTTCAAATCGATATTCGGTAATATTTCACAGATTTTAATGACATTACCATTTCCAAGCTCTTTGAAAAGCCTTTCCACCTTGGCTGATTGAATTACAAGAGAATTGCAGCTACGCACTATTTGCAACATCTCTTCTAAATCAATCTTTTCTTTATGTAGTTTTGGAATGTCATCCGTATTAAGCTTCAATGCATTCACTATTTTCCTGCAATCTTCGATAGAAATATATCCCTTTTTCTCCGTGTCGGTTATTTGGAACAATTTTCTTGTTGAATCGGTCAACCACACAGTGTATTTCTCAAACTCCATAAATTTCGATAAATTTTTTCCTTGCGCTTTAAAAACTCTTCAAATGTTTTCAGCGCATTCATTTTTCTCTCATCCTTCATTTTTATTTTTAGAATAGAGTCGCGTGTCTTTTCTAACTGCGTTCTCTGCACGGCTTTATCGCACACAGACAATGCCTCAGTACATTTTTTCTTTGCACTATCAAATTCTGTTGTCTCCACATCATATTGTAATGCCTTTTCCAACTGCGTTGTGTCCAGTCGCAACACTTCAGCTCCCATGTCGAATTGCTCAACCTCCAAGCCCACAGGCGGAGTATATTTTCGCAAATTGAAAAGCGTGTGGTTGTCTTCAATGTTATTTAGCAATAAACGCAATTCTACTTGGCTTTTACCCAAATCAACCCACAACCTTTTTGTTTCTTCAATTGCAACAGCGGCCCTATTGATTGCATCTACTGCATCACGCATTTGCCCATTCAAAGCATTTTTCAACTCAAGCGCCTCTCTCGCCTTTATCTCGTAAGACTCTTGACCTGAAACAGCCAGACTGAAACCCTTCAAAAACATGCTCAGTATTGCTTTTCTCTCCATTTCTTTCTCTTCAGACTTAAAATGCTGATAAAACAGAGATATGTAAGTTATTATACTCTTTTCATCAGGTATAATCATATCACTCACATCTTCTGCATCTAACAGCTTCGGAATTCCAAAATTATCCTCTGATATCGCAAATGCATTCTCGCAATTCTTCGTTGCTTCTTCAGGACTCAAATTCATGTAATCTACTAGTTCAGGTCGAAAACGATGTATAATAGCATTAAAACCCAGCCCGTTTTTCCAACTTGTCGTAAAATTTACAATCGATATATTATCATAGGACTGTGTTACCTTCTGGACCCACCGCAATAATTCCTCCTTTAATGACATTATCTCGCTTCCCAAAGTCTGTGGAGTCGTCATTCGCGATATAATCGTCCAAATCAATCCGAGCACAAGCTTTTTATTCTTATCAACTATGTCTTCGGCCCCTATATTAACAAGACCTACTCCCTTTGATTTTATCAAATTAATTGCGAATGAAACATTTTCAATCTTAGATATCCTCATAATAGGTTTTCTATTGTACTCAATTTCCCCTGCTTTCAGTGCAGAAAGAAGGTTTATAAGCGGAATTCCATCTGTCATATCTTCTACCATGTCATTTACCGGTTCAAATCCGGCTTTTATCAAAACATTATTCATCCACTTTGTAAATGTTTTTGTCTGGACTGCTATCCAATTTTTTTCATTAGTTTCTAACATTTTGGGATTAAAATATTTATTTATTTAAATTATAAATAAAATAAATAAACACATTATAATATTGTAATATAAGTGTTTTTTTGAACTAGTACACAAATTAGTAATGCAATTTCAATTAATAACAGTACTTCTATATTGAATTGTTTAGTTACAACAAAAAAATACTAATTAATTGATTTTGTTGATAACAGATTATTGCGAAACTAATTAAAAATTTTTAAAAAAATTAATGGTATAAGATTGTATTCTGAATATACAAAATATAATTAAATGCTATATTATTAAGCAATTTAAATTTTAATTAAAATTTGAGTTATTATATTTAAATAAGTTTGTGTTGAAAAAATGTTAACAAATTAATTAACTAAAAATTAGTTTATTCACAAAAATATTCAAAACATTGTTTGTATTAAACATTTCAGCACATGCAAATATAATGTGTTATAAATTCTAAAAAAATTTAATTATACTTTAACAATTTCAAATTATTAAAGATTAATACACGCGTTATTGTTAAAATGTATTCAATTCATAATTTTTTTTAGCAATACAGTTTGTAATGTAGTTACTCTATAACTCAACAAGTGTAGTAACTTTATAACTTAATGAAACGCCTAACAAGTTTTAATCAAATATTTAACATTATAGTAGACAATAAATAAATTTTAAATTGTTGTTTAATACAAAAATTATCAAAAGCATATTATAAATTATAAATTAACAAATTACTCAATAATTAAAATTTAGTATAATATAAATACGTTTAGTTTGTTTTAAATTTTTATTTTTCAACAATATTTGATCAAATCATCTTTTAATACTTATTTTGTTTAAATATTAATTCAATATTTTTTATGTTATTTACGACAAGTGTTTTAGAAAAAATGCAATAATTACAAACTAATTAAGTTTATTATTTGTTTTATTAAAGATTGAAAATTTTTAATTTTTTTTGATAAATTGTTACATATGGAATACATTATACTCCCAAATGTTTAAAAATGACAATATAAATTAAAAATTCGATATATGTTTTATTAATAAATAAACAGTTTTATTTTTATTTTACATTAATCAAAAATTTATGTTATAAATGAAAATATTTTATACCAATAATGTTTAAAAAACAATATATTTCATATTATTTTTGTTTTAATGAATAAACAAGTTCAGTTTTGCTAAAATTAAAATTTGCTTTTTACTTTATTGCAATTAGGTAATGTAATCTTTTTTAAACATCAGTTATATATATATATATATAACTTTTTTGTTGTCGGATAAAATGATATACCTACACAGATACATCAGAGAGATAATCTATTTCCATATATGACACTTTATTTTAATTTTTAAAGTCTCTAAACTTACATTTTAAATAAATTTAATTTCAGATAATTTAACAAAAATCAGTTTGTCAAAGTAAATTTGATTAGTTTTTAATTTTATTTAATATTGTTATTATGTTCAGAAAATTATAAAATTAATATTAAACTAACAAATAACATAAAAATACATTCAATTGGTTGTGTAAAAAACGCTAGAATATATTTCATTGATTGGTGATAAAAAAAGTTATGTTATATTTGATAAATTTTATATTTTAATGTTAATAAACATTCACAAATTATAAACAAATATTTAAATTACAAAAAAACTAAAAACAGCTTCAATATATTTTCAGGTTGAATATAAGAATTTAAACATTAAAAATTCATTAAATGTTATATATCATAATAATTTATGCCCCTAATATTAATAAAACATTTACATTAAATAATGTTTTTAATGCCACATGTAAGCATATATAGAATAACTATTTACCAAACATCTTATAATTTACAAACTTTTAATTTAACATTGTTTATTTGCAATAAAATTAATTTTAATCACTTTCAAAATATTTGATCATGTAAGATATTAATAACAAATTTATATTTTTTTTATTTTTTTTGCGCCAATGGAAGATAAATGCTTACGCAGACCATAATAAGTTTATAAAGCCTGTACTAAAGACTGCAATCACTAAAAAAAACAAATTTATAAATTAAATAAGTTATGTGAAGAAAAAAGCTGTATTTATATTTAGTTAATAAATTTTACAATGCTATAATTAAAGTAGACCTTGAATTTAGAAAACATAATATTTGGATTTTAAGAGACTTTATAATTAGTAGAAACTTAGAATTTTTAGATGTTTTTATCAAAAACTATTTTATTTTGTTAAAATTATTTTTATTTATAAGATATAATTTGTTTTAAAAATTTTTGATTTTTTTAATTTATTAATGATTGTTAATGTTATATATGATTGTTGTAGGTTTAATATGCTAAACCTTCTTTTAAAATCTTTTTATGAGTTTATGGAATTTTGAAAAATTATAAATTTTCAATCTATCAAATTTGAATTTTGTAAATTAGATTAAAAAATTTTCAAAATAAATACCTGAATGTCAGAAAAAAATTATAAAAACATAATTTTTAAACAACTTTGATAATAGTTTATATTTTAAATATTAATAATTTTTACATTTAATTATTTTTGAACATTAAAATTTGATTTGTTTCTAATTAATTTTTTTTACATGATGTGATTTTTTTGATTAACCAATAATTCTTGGTGTTATATGTGATAACAATTTATATTTTTAATGTAAAAAACATTCAAAGTTGATAATGATTTATACCTCTAATGTCGATAAGCATTCAAAGTTGATAATTTTTTGAAATTAAAAATTTGTTGCGTAAATAATTACTCATAATATTTACAATATAACATTAAATGATATTTCAAGTTTTAAATATAAACTTATTTTTTTAAAGTTATCAATGATTAATATATACTTTGTGTATAAATAACATAAATATACAAATTTTTATTTATCTATGATTAGTATATTACTTTATGTATGAATAATATAAATATATAAATTTCTATTTGTCAATAACTTTATTAATTATTGGTGATTTTTTATTTTTTTATACTTATTTTGCCTATTTGTCGACAAAACATTTTAATGTTCATGCAAATTAAATATAATGGATTCTGTCGTAATTATACCAAATCAATATAGGAAAAAGAATGACATAATACTTGTTAAAACCATTATTCCGCTTTTTTTAAAAGAAGATTCTAGAAAACTTGGATACATTTCTTTAAAACAATGTAAAAATATATTTGCATCAGTAAAATTAGATATAAAAAACATTTCTAGTACAAAAAAACATTTTTCTTTGCAAGATCTTATTGTACTTATGTTGAATTTGAAAAGAAAAGAAAGTAAATCGGCGCAATTACATGATTTTTTTAACAACGAAACTACAAAAATGAAGTTGCCAGAACAGTTTGTGAATTTATTAAAAGAAAGAGGGTTGTTACCTCAAAATACAACAAATTTATTAACGTTTGCTGAAATTAAAAGTAGTTTTGAGTAGTTTTTCAGAATTTCGGTTTTTGTCAAAAATATTTGAAAATTTATTATTGTATCAATCATGTTGTCATATCAAAAATTGTGTCTAAAACTCTAACTAAAAGCTAAATTATTGATATCTTAATAGACTTAAATATAAAATGTAAATTAAATAATTTAGTAAATATTGATATTTGTTTTTTTAGAGTATCAGACTGATACCAAGTCCCTAGTTGTATCTGGCGTAAATGTTTTTTTAGGCAATACTTGCCCTTCTTAGCTTTTTTACTTCGACGATAGTCAAAATAAATACTTTTAAGCGTCGTCTCAAACACCATTGACTGAATGTACGCTTACACTCTATCTGTTAATCTAATATTGTTCTTGTACTTCATTTTTTCTGATTTAACACTATTTATTCTAAAATTTTAAAATTAATTTAAAAATACTAATTTAAAATTTTAAATCTAATTTTAATAATATGTTATATATGATAAAAACTTATATCTTTATAATTATTTAAACAGACATTGTTATAAAACAGAATTATATAAAAAACAATTTTCATCAAGTTTTATTGTAATATGAAATAAAAGATTGCGTCATACGGGAATCGAACCCGTGTCTGCAGGATGGCAACCCACCATTATACCACTAAACCAATGACGCTTATAATAATGCAGCAGGGGATAATTTATTATCTAAATCGGATTTAGGTAAAAATAATACGTTTGGCTACAATTATATCACTGAACTAATGACGTTTACAATGACATAATAAGAATAATTTACAATCTGAATGAGCTTTAGAAAAAATAATACGTTTAGTTACAAATAAAAAATTGTGCGTATTTTTCTAATCAATTTGTACACAAAAACGTTAAAAAACCATTAATATTTCTACTGATACTTCTAAGTGCAAGCAAAAGTCTTTTATTTTTAAAATTCATTCAGATCATACTCTGTTCTATTACATGTTTATTTAAAATCATTCAAAAAAAGTTTAAAATAATAAAAAATGACGTTATTTCTAATCGATAAGAGTATAAGATACAAGAAAAAATAAAAATTATCGTGTATGTTTATTGACTTTGAAAGTAAAAATTATTATTATATATAACAATTATTAATTAAAACATTCAAAAAGATTAATAATAGTTTCTAAACGCAGGAACACCCCTATTATACCTTACTATGCTTATATTACTAAAGATAAATACATGTGCTTTTTTTAAAAAGCTAATTTAATTTATAATGAAGTTTTTTTAAGTAATCTTATAGATTTTCTTCAGTTAGTAAGTTTTTTTAATAATTATATTCCGCTAGGTAGAGAGCTCTATCGACTTACTAAGCATTTAACAATTGCAATATAATGAGTTTATCACTTTAATAACACTATGGACTTAGTAGCCGTCTAATAAATTGCAATATAACGGAAAAAAATACAATTTATGAAAAATCAAACATTATTAGAACAATTTAAAATGATTAAAAAATCTAAACACTGTTACAACAAATAAATTTTTTTTAAAAATGATACCAATTTAATGAAAACCATTATCTATTTGAATAATTTAAACTGTCAAAAAAAAACCATATGTGCTTACAATATCATTTTTCGCCAGTTTCAAATGGTGGAAATGAGAAACTCTCTAAAAATACATGTTTAGGCCTACGACTTGGATCTTTTGATTCTAAAAATATCCTTTTCACTATATTGCATATTGAATCGAAGGAATAAGCCAGAATGTATAATTCCTTTAATTTAGTTGATAATTTAAAAGCTGCAGGATGCATCCGCATAATAACTAAAATACAATATATAATTTTCAAACAATCCTTAGAACTAACGTATACGGAATGGAACGAGAGTATGCGCAGGAAATCTTCTATTATACTCAAAGAAACTATTTTATTTTCAAATGACACGAGTAAAAATAATAAAAAACCTTCAGACTGAACGTTTTCCAAGTTAGTAATCATGACGAGTTTTTCGAAGAACTTATCGTATTCAAAGGTGTAATTTTTTGACAATTCGTGTATCAGCATGAGCACAGGAACAATCAGCAAGGGATCTTTAAACAAAGATTCAATTTCATCATAGAAATTACGCGGATCTTTGATTAGTGGAAAGAAATCTGGAATTTTTTCAACGAGTTCTACACAGCAAAATTTTTGTAACAAATCTTTGATTATGAAATCCATTGTGTATTGGGGATACTCCTCAGTTTTAAGATTTGGTATTTCTTCTATTATTCTGTTGAGCATTTCAACCATAGAGTCAATATCGGCGGTGTTTATGTTTGTCTGAAGTTCTTGAATAGCTTTATCCATTAAGGGGAAATTGTTTCTGTCTAAATTTTTAAAAAGGAGGTTATTGCAAATGAAATGATTTGATTTTTCATGTCATTAATAATCTTAGGCTATTTATCGGTTTAGTTATTTTTGGAGTTGTTTTTATTAGATTTTCACATCATACTGTTGCAGGCTTTAAGATTATTAAGTCATATATTTTTTGTTTTTCAAAAACTTTGTTAAATCAAATATTTTAACGTTGCTGTTAGTACTATTTGAAGTTCCATTTATAAGCTGTGACTAGTGTCAAAAGATTAGTTTTTTTGCTGTTGGTACTAGTATTGAATATTTCAGACATCAATTTTTAAACTATTGTCAAATATATGTAAATATTTTTGTCACGGCTTATGAGTTATCATAAATAAATGTAATTAGGTCTGAACGGAATTACTTTGAACAAAAATAACCAATAATGGAAAATTATAAATTTATATGAATACTTGATTAATAATGTAAATAATTGACTTTAATTAAAACGTATTTTACAAACAGTTTAAACAAAAATACTTAAAATATTTTTTTAAACAAAATTTTTTTAACATTAATTGTTGTCACACAGATTTTCAACAAAATTTAACAAAAATCGCTGAATCGATAATATGATAGACGAAAAATATGCATCCAATTACTAGTTCTAAAGAAAACCTTTGAAAATAATTGAATGATATATTAATAAATAAAAACACGTAGTTATAATCAATTAAGGCTTTGGTAATCGAAGCCTATTAAGATATAATTGAAGTAGACTTCTTAATTTAAGAAAGATATGTTTACACCGAGCCGTTATTATTAGATGATATTATACAAGATGTGAATGTTTATTAACATTAAAATTATGAATTTTTATCATATATGTAAATGTTTTATTAACATTATTTAAAAATCATAACTTTTTAATTATTAATTTATGTCGTGATTTCTCACCGATAGGGGTATAAGATACAACAATATATAACAAAAGATAATATTTGTCAAAACTTAGATTTTATTTTGTCATATTTAAACTGCCGATATTTGCACTTCTATTGTGCAGACTTTGAATTATTTTTAATTTGTAAAATTATTTTTCATTGAACTTTTAAATATTATTGTTTTTTTAAACAATGATCAAATTCTGTTACATTTGTTTTTTATTGATCATCTTCATATTTTTTTATACAATAACAAATAAATTTATTGTAAATATTCGATCTTGTACTGTGTTGTAGGTTTAGTATGCCAAACTTCGATCAAAATGCTCCATGACTTTATGAAACTTTTAAAAATTATAAATTTGTAATTTATCAGATTTATGATTCTGTTATATAAATAATAGTTTATGTCATAATGTTTATAATCTATCAAATTTTTTATTTTGTTTAGATTTTTAATTTTTTTAAAAAACACCGTTATGTCTGAAAAAAAATTTAAGAACAGGATGTCAAACAACTTAATTTTTAAAAAATACCATTATGTTAGCAATAATTTCTGAGAATAAGATGTCGAACAACTTATTGTACCATCATATCAATTAATACTTGATTACATCCGCACCGTTCTGATCAAGCTATTTCAAACCTTTTAATGTTTCTAAATTTCCAGGTTAAATTAAGTTCAATCTTGCGTGATAAAATGTGCGATTCCAAATACTTTTTAGCCGTTTTATTTTAATTGATTAATTATTGTATTTATATTTATGTTTTAACCGTTGTTGTTTTTGAAAATATTTTATTTCATTTATTTTTTTGTAGCATTGTCAGATAAAATAATCTGTCTACGTAGACCACTTTCTGCACCTCAATGCTTAAAAGACACGATAACCGTTATAATTTTCAAATATTTTTGTTATTCTAAGATTAGAAGTATAAATTATTATCAGATATAATAAACAAACGTATTGATACTCTCGTAAATATTTACCTATATGTTATGCTCTTATCAAAATACTTTTAGTTTTAGTGAGTAGAAGTTTCACAGTATCTAATGTCCAGGTTTTCCGGAACATTAGTTCTTCCCTTTGTTATCGTAAAAAAAATCAAAATACTTAACCGTATCCGCATTGTTCTGACAGATACATTGCTCCACAAAAAAACCATAAAAATTTATTTTCTAATTACTTTTTCTAACAAAATACTTTTACACTTTTAAACTAAAATGACAGCACAAAAATATAAAGTATAAATTAATTTCACATCTTCTGAAATTATATTCTACAATAGATACTTAATTACAACTAAATAAATCGTGCGAACCACTGAGCTCATCACTTTTTTTGCGACAACGAAGGGAAATCCTCATAGAGAACTACTGTCCCGGAAAACCTGGACATTGAGCTTATCACATCATATAATCTTCTTTATCATCAATCTTATTGTCTTCGTTGACAAGTTCTTCTTCATCATTGAAATAATCGCTGTAATCATCCCCGCCACCTAGACTCTCCTTCTCCTCTTTACTCTCAGCGTCTTCGCCGTTTGTTTTTTCGCTGGATTCTTCTTCTACTTGAACTACATTAAGATTTTTTTTCATTTTCTCCCCAAACATTTCTATCAGCTCGGGACTCAGTAATTCAATGTATATTTTTTTGACTATTGCATCCTCAGCCAATGTTTCTGTGTATTTGTCTGAGAATCTTTCTATTTCTTTAGAAAACTCGGAGTTATAAGAATCGTTTCTTAGTTCTTGTTTTATCTCCTTCTCAATTTCTATTAATTCTATTGATTGCATTGGATAGTTAAAATTCAAAATTTCTTCTTTATTCATTGGGTTTTTTTATTTATTGTAAAAAAATTCACAACCATCAAAACACATTAAGTGTTATATATGATAATAATTTATACCCCTAATCTTAATAAACATCACATTAAGTATTTATTAATTATCTAACTATAAAAATACTATAATTTTTTGATTTTCATTGATCAAAACTTATTAATGTTTTCTAACATTAGGGTTGTAAATTATTCCCATATATAACATTTCTGTTAATAATGCAAAGAAAAAGGATTCCAAATGTTTTATTTGATTACAATGAAAAATAATAAATTAAAAAAAAGATAATTAAAAATCTAGTAGTAATAGACTTTTGACAATTCAAAAATGAATGTCATTAATATTATTAATTATAATTTGTATTCTAGGTTTAGTATGCTAAACCTTCCTTTAAGGTCTTTATGACTTCATAGAACTTTGAAGAATTATGAATTTTTAATTTATCAATTTTTTAATTAAATTTATAAATTAAAAATAAATATTCTTATGTTAAAAAATATTTCTTGAACAAGGTTGCAACCAATTTTAACAGGTGTAAATTTAATAAAGGTACCATTTATAATAAAATAAAATAAAACAAAATATCATATTTCAAATACATATTGTTATAAATATTTAATTGCTATGTTGTGAATATCATATTTCAAGTATTCAAAATACATATTTTATGAATATTTCACAATTATCAGTATATTTTTACTTAAACACAAGCATAAAATATTTTTTTTACAAATTTATAGTTTCCAATCCTAATTCTTTCAATTTTTCATTTACTTTTTCAAACGTATCTTCGGGATTTTTTACACTGACACCATGCACACGATGATGTGTAAATCTCATAATCGTTTCCTCCGACCTCAGTCATATCACCAAAGAAATATATTTTTTTTCATTTATGTGCTGCAACGCATATGTCTTGTCCCATCCTTTTGGAAAAATATCTATAGATATCTGACCACCGATTGAGCATACCAGTCCATAGTGCTCAAATTCTTCATTTAAAATGCTGCACAAACTTTTTCTGATTTTATGGACTTGGTCGTAGTTGTAAAAATTAATCCGATCTTCAACAGAACAGCTTCTGCCTATAGGACTTACATTGATCATAGATCTGCGCAACTCTACAAAAACCCCTCTCTTTTTAGGTAGTTTAGTTTCACTTAACAATCTGAGGATCAAATTAATCACCTTTTCATAATTTTGTTCTCCAAGAAAAGTAAGTATGGATTCTGATTTTACAAGTACATTCTTTTTATAGTACTGCACGCCATTTTCTGGGAATCCATAATCAAAGATGTCGAGTAAATCATTTCCTATTTGCTCTATTTGCTTGCACAAGTCCGAACCTCCTACGAATGCTATGTTAACACGTTTCTTTAGTTCTTTTAACATTTTAAGCATTTTCTCACTAATCAAGGCCCGTGAAAAACAGAGTGTGCCATCTACATCAAATAAAAACAGAATATCTTCATGTTTTACAATTTCTTTATTGTTCATAAGGGATGAGTTTTGTTTTTATTTATGCTTTTATGAACAAATGATATAAATTAAATTTAATTAAGCAATCAATTTCAAAATAAGTTTTATTAAAAAATAAATTAATTTAAAGAACCTACTATACTGCAAGGTATTCGATCAAGATTGGTTAGGCGGTTAATAGTAAGTTTATATAACCTATATGCGGAATATATTAGGAAAAAATTATTTTATCAAATAAGATTGTAAAAAAACATTATTGTTTAAAAAAATGTATAAACAAAAGTGGTATTTTTTTAGTAATCAAAGCCTACCAAGAGATGATAAGAGTAGTCCCTGGGTTTAGAAAATATGATTTTGATATTATAGACGACGAAGCAGTTGGTTCAAGTAATAATTTTTAACTATTTTCATCAATAAACTAGTTTTTTTTAAAAATTATTTTTATGTAGAGTAATTTAAAAATATTACAAATTTGAGCCTATTAAATTAATATGAAACTATTAAAATCAACATATTTATTAAAGGTTAATAATGTTTAAAATTATGGATTTAAGCTGTCAGAATCATATGCTTTGTTTCTTGCTATTGGCTCTTTAGTCTTATCCTTACACGTTTTTTTATAATTATTTGCTCTTTTTGTTCATTTGTTCTCAAAAATAGTCAAATAAAATACTTTTGCAACAACAGTTTACATTTAATGTGGATTGTAAATGTTTAATAACATTAGGAGTATAAACTATTATCATATATGACATAAACACTTGATACCATTAGGGGTTAATCATCTCCAGACGTGATGTACATTCTAGCCAGTTAAGATGACGAGCACAAATAAATGATCAATTAAATAAAAAATACATTTTGAACAATAAATTTGAACATGGATATACCAAGAGACGATTCGGTCGAACACAAATGGAACGTCAGGGGAGTTGCTAGTTGCCTGATTCATTATAATTATTTTCTGACATAAGGGTTTTTATTTAAAAATTTTTGAATCTAATTTAAAGAATTATAAATTTGTTAATTACAAATTTATAATTCTTCAAAGTTCCATGGAAACATGGAGCGATTTTAAAAGAAGGTTTAGCAAACTAAACCTACAACAGAAACAAACCAGCTGTGCGATCAGTGTTTTTGAATACTAAATCAACATGCTGGTGTACCTACTACATAGAAATGAAATTTATTATTTATTATTTAGAACAAAAAAATTCATATTTGTTGTAAATGATAATTCTTGTTTTTTTTAGAAAAATAAATATTTTGCTCAAAATAAAAACTTAAAAGTATTTATTGAATACAATCATTGTTCGCATGAAGTCCCGGCAACGCAGCAAAAAAAGTGACGAAAATGAGATTAGTAAGTTTACTTTAGTAAAAAACGTAATCTGCAATTTAGTAAAAACTTTCAAAATGACAAATTTCATGACGATCATAATTCTGTTTTTATTTATCAAAACATAATTATAAACGCCAACTATAAATATTTTTGTAATTAACTTTTAAGAAGCTCATCGGCAGACAAATCAGCGCAATGCCTTTGCATCTATTTCTAAACGCTTTTCAACTCTGTCCTCTAAATCTTTGATTGACAATAATACACTTATAATGATATATGCGACTTAATTTTTAACATGTTTTTAATCAATAATTAATTAAAACATTTTTTAAAGAAATCATTGAAGTCAATAATGTTAAAAAACTACATTTAAAATTTAGCTAGTGAAATGAAAAGACTACGCTTTATGAGAAAATAAGATAACGTGATATTTAAGATAAATTAATTTTAAAAAACCAAGTTAATATCTGTCAGAATTCTTAAATACTACTGAAACATAAATATTATTAAAACATAAATATTTTAATCCCAAATGAAAATTATTTTGCCTAAAGAACAAGTTGACTTCAATCATGAAAATACTGATTATTTGAATCTTCAGATTAGTTTGGGGTTAATTGACAATTACAGAATTTGTTTAAAAATGGGAAGGGGGAGATATTCTGAGGTTTTTCAAGGCTTGTGTGTTGCCAATACTGATACAAACAGTCAAAATAGCTGTTCATCTGATAAACCCAAGTCTTATCCGCAGAAAATAGTTATCAAGGCGCTCAAACCGATAAGACTGGAGAAAGTAAAACGCGAAACTTTGGTATTAAAAACTCTCAATCACAAAAACATCATACCATTGCAAGATGTTGTTTATGACGAGCTTACCAATACGTACTCGCTGATATTTAATTATATAAAACACAAAGATACGAACATGATTTTTCAGAATTCTTCATTAAGTTCTATCAAAATGTTTGCTAGACAAATACTGGAGGGGCTTGAATACGCACATAGTAAAGGAATATTTCACCGTGATATAAAACCACAGAATATAATAATTACGGATGCAAGACAGCTTAAAATTATAGATTGGGGGCTTGCTGAATTTTATCAACCTAAACAAAGTTATTCTGTACGCGTGGCTTCGCGTTATTACAAAAGCCCTGAGCTGCTTGTAGAATATCCTTATTATGATTACTCCTTAGATATTTGGTCGTTTGGATGTATTTTGGCTCAATTAATTTTTAAAAAACTACCGTTTTTCCATGGAAGCAGCAATGCTGACCAAATATGTAAGATAATGAGTTTTCTGGGCAAGAAAGATTTAAAAGCTTATTTGAAAAAGTTCGATATAGATTTCGAAATACCAAACTGTGGAGCGCAGGAAGAGAGAATGCCTTTCAAAAATTTATTGAACGACAATCAATATATAATTTTTAAAGATGTAATTGATTTATTGGATAAGATATTGATTTACGATCATTCGGAACGGTTGACGGCCTCGCAGTGTTTAATGCATCCTTTTTTTACATTATAAAATAGGAGTTTGGTAAATAAAAAACACTATTTAATGGATTTTTTTCAATAGAAATAACGGATCAGTAAATAAAATTCAATTAACGCATTTTTAATGCTGTTTGTTGTAGGTTTAGTGTGCTAAAGCTTTTTTTAAAATCGCTCTATGACTTATGTAATTTTTAAAAATCATAAATTCGTAATCTATCGAATTTGTATTCTGTTCTATATGATAATCGTTTGTAACTTACCAAATTTATATTTTTCAAATTAGATTTTAAGATTTTTAAATAAATACAATTAAGGTCAGAAAAGAATTTTTGAAAACAGGATTTAAACAATTATGTTGTTACCCACTTTCCAACTTGTAGCTCAATGAATGTGTTACAAGTTGGAAAGCAATTTTTATTTAAAAATTTAACACCTAAAATCAAGGTCCAAGTGGTATGATAGGTCTCCAAGGCCTTTAGTTAGCGGGGATTTTTAGTGGGTGCTATCTCACTGTATTTTTTTGCACAATTAGAAAATAAAATAGTTTGCAGACCACTTTCCGGACGGATATCCGAATTAGTAAGGTGGGCTCTGACACGGGATACTTGTCTGGAAAGTGGTCTGCGAACTATTTTATTTTCTAATTGTGCGAAAAAATATATACGGTGAAAATAATTAGTTTTTAGTTTCATACTAATCTAATTTACAATTTGAAAATTAAGTTATATGATAACTGACAAAGCCTGGAAAATAACAGCGGCATATTTTAGACAAATTAAAATTGAATTTATTTACGAATCTAATTTTTTTCTCTTTTTTCAAAATAACTATTTGCATCTCGATGCACTTTCTTTTACGCTTGTGGCCAGTAAAACTTTCTATGACCTTTGTGGTGTTTTTATCTCAGGAGTTGACAACTTAAATATTGAAATCAGAAATTTTTAGCAACAATAAAAACGATTAAAAATTATTGATTATACTCATAATACTCCTATAATAGTACATTAATATTCTAAAAAGAATAGGATCTCTTATATCATACTCTTGACTGTTTTAATTATAAAATGTATAATTTTATTAAAGCTAATCTTTTTACTAATTACTATGAGTATTTTAATATTGTGAGAGGTTTGTCAGGCGTTTAATATTAAGTTTCTACAATACTGTAAGATATTTATTAGGCGTTCAATATTAAGTTATAAAGCGTTTACATAACTAAATAAGTCACTAAAATACATTAATAGCGAAATAATATTTCTAAAAAACATAATAGCTCTGAAAAATTAGTGGCAAAGTGGAATTACTAAAAATATATTAGTGGCAGAATATTATCTTTAAAAAACATTAATGGTAATGTAGAATCACTGAAAATGTATTAATAGAAAATGAAATTACTAAAAAATTATATTCATTAAAAAAAATAGTTTGTAATGACTTTTTATTAGTGCAGAAAATATTATTATAAATGAGAGTTTATTAAAATATAAAATTAAAATCTCTGCTATGCAAAAATGATGTTCTCTAAACTCCATAGATTACTCTCATCATATCCTAGTAGGTTTCGATACCGCTAAAAATGCACACACCGTTTTCAAAAAATACATTTAATTTATAGATTTGCTTCCACATTAAATTTTTAAGTAATTGATTTCGCCATGTATAGGCTCTATAATTTTACTACTAAATTTAGTGCTGATAACTTAAAGAATCGCTGTTGAGCATCTTGCAGCGTAGTTAAAAAACGTCTGCAAAGAATACTTCAATAAAATACTTCGATGCAAAACACATTCAAGACTCATATCTTAAAAATTTGTCGTGAAAAAATAATTTGTAAACAGAAAATCAATTAAAAAATTCAAACACGTAAAAATAATGATTTAATTTAATTTTTTATATCAGCCTTCTCCTCTTCTCTAATTTCATTTGGCAAACCCACCTCATCTTTGAGTTTTTTATCACCATCTTCTGTTACAAAATACCACGCATGTTGCCAGTTTCCTATTTTCTGTAAATAATTCTTGCTTGTCAAAGTCTTCAAGGCCTTGTGCACTAAATAGTTGCTTATCTTTAAAGAAGCGTGCTCTCCTAGTTTTGTGAATGGGATGACCATTCCTTTGTTTAAATACAAAAATCTCTTTATTTCGTACATGTTCTTGGTACCAACAAACATTACCCTTTATTTAAAATTTTTTTAAAAAAAATGAAATAATTTTGAAATAAATTTTTTAAAAATTGAAACGGGGTATGGATTAAATATAATAAAAGAAAACATTTATTGAAACTTATTAATATTATTTATGGCATTTGTTGAAAGTACGAATTACATTGGCGCTGGTTTTTAGTACTATTTGTTTTACTTTATGTTAATTATTTTTTTATCTTTGTAAGTAATTGAATAAAATACTTTCAATATTTTTAAGCATTATTGGTTAGAAAATGTGTATTATGTGTTCTATAGGAAATATTTTATACCCATAATCTTAAGAATACGTCACATTATGTATTAATTTTAAAAATATATAAGTTAAATTTCATAATATGAATTTGTATTATTATATTTAAATTATGAAATAACTGTTTATTTTTTTGATCTATGTAAACGTATTTATACTGATACTAATTCATTTGTAATGTATTTATACGATACTAATTCCGGATACCCGTGTCCAGGTGGTCTGCATAGCCATTTTATACTCTAATGCTCAAAACATATATATACTCTGGAATCAAATATTTATACCATATGTTCATTACAAAAACTTATCTAATAAACTAAACAGTTGTATCAATTCCTAAATTAACCTGAAATATAAATAAATAACTTCTAAATGTTTATTTAATTTGCTAGATATAATATCTTATAATGGTTATTTTGAAAGAAATAAACCAATAAAAAGTAGCTCCACAAATAAATTAATTTGTATGGTAATAGTCTATACCCATGTTTGGAAAACAGAACATAAGATGTGAATGTTTATTAACATTAGGGGTGTAAATTATTATCAAATATTTTTTACAAGTAAACAAGACATGCTGATTTAATATTTTATTCAATAGCTTTTGTTGCCATATTTACGTTTGCAAATATTTGACTGCACAAAAACACTCGACAAAAACAAAAATAAAAATGTCAAATAAAAAATAAAATTTTTCATGATTTTTTCACGCAATGTATCTCTATAATCATACGAAAGCGGATTGGGTATATTGATGTTGCCATGCCATTTCAAAAAGAAATACATTTTAGAAAAAAATAGGTTCCCAAAAGAGAAAATGTATAAATTTTGTATTTCATAGAATATTTGAAATAAAAAGGCATGATGAGCAAATTAGAGATCCTTATTAAAAAAAAAAAAATCATCGAAATCAACTTGTTGTTTGTGGGAGAATTAAATATCAATGATAATAAAGGGTGGAATATTTGCTGTGTTATTGTAATAACTCTATAAAATTCGAGCTGGTAAAACCAATAAAGAAAACTATTTGAACAAACAATGAATAAATTGAATGAAATTTGGGAATTCATTATTTTTTGAATGAAAGAATTTGTTATGAAATAAGACAAAAAGGACAAAATATCGTTTGCTATTCTAAAATATGTGTTGTATAAAATAAACAATTTGATAATAATAAAAGTACTGAAAAAATTTTGAATGCCTAAAAAATTAACATACAGAGCCGCTAATGCAAGTGCAATCAATTGTTTGTTGCCAATAACAGATATAATTTCCAATGAATCAAAAAATGTTCCATTATACTCGTTCAAACAGAAATCAAAAATAGCAAGCATCATTTGAAGCCTTATATATTTTTTTAATTAATGAATAAAGGAAAGGTAAGAACAATTTTTACGAATTAGATATCAAAAAAATCTAGGATAAATATTTGATTTATTAAATAATAAATAGCATATTGAGAGTTTTCAAAGCATAATATTCAACTTTTATTGTATAATAAATAAAGCTTATTAAAAGACATCATATTTCCTAAATTAATGATTTTACTTCGTAGTCAGACTATTTTATTTACAAAATTTTATATTAATAATGTGTACAAAATATGATATATCTGTTTTTTTGTGTTATAAACGATTTAAATTTAATGTTATATATGATAATATTCTAAATCCTTAATGTTAATAAATCATTACAATAGTTTTATTTAATTTTTTATTGATTAAATAAAATCTTAATAAAAAAATATTTTTGAAAATAATGTAGAAAGTCTTACTGATTACGATCGTAAAACTAAGCGCATCAAGCCGTGAATAATTATTTTGAAAATAATTAAATATTTTTTAAAAATAAATAGCTAGTTTTAAAAAAACAAACAATATTTATTGTCATTCCCAAGATGCATTGACAATTCAAGCCAGGTAAAGTCGACTGAACTACATACAACTAGTTCAGTAATATCAAATAAAACTTGATTTGATACATTCTGTTCTAAAACATTTTATAAACAAAAGTTTGTATTGAAGAATTTTTATTTAAACAAAAAAAAGCTGAATTTAGAAATAAAACACAATAAAATTTTAACACTCAAAACAACGTTTCCTAGCAAATCTATGGAGACACAGACGATCGCGAAAGTCGATCCGGTCGATTTATGTCCGATCCCTACTTAATCTCTGGTTGAACTAGCTTGCGACCGATAAAAATCAAAAATTGTTAAAATAATATTCTTGCTATAAGCTTTTTGTCATTTTAATTTCCCTGGAATCAAGGCCGAAGTGGTATGATGGGCGTCCAGAGCCTGTAGCTTTTTGGGGAATTTTTAATGGGTGTGAGCCCTACAGTACTAACACTGGAAAGTAATATGGGCAAGCATTCATCAACAAAGCAAAAAAAAATTATGTAATACATCCAAATGTGAGAAAAGTGTATTTATTGATAATTTTCCAAGATAGAATTAAGTATTTACAGCAAATCGAAGATAGAATTAAGTACTTACAGCAATTTCGAATTTAATGAGAATATATCATCAATTAATTATTATTTTCATTAAAATCTTCTTTTCGTCGGCATCTATCACAAATCCATCCATTAGTTGGAATAGCATTCACATTTACACATTTACAATGATACCAACGTATAAAACAATGGGAACTATCACAACAAATCATTGTTCCAGCATCTTTTGTGTTGCAAATGCAATGTCTTACCTCCAAAACCGCATTGGTTATAATTTTCATCAAAGATGGCCTGTTCAATGCTTCTCCAAGCATATCCTTTTCATTATGAATCCTTGTTCCATTTATTTTTCCATATTCTTCCAAGTTTTTAATTTGCTTGTCGATGACATCTTTGTACATCCGTATAGCTTTTCTTTTTTTATGAATGCATTTCTTTATTTTGTTCTGAAGCATAGAAAATGTTTCATTGTTTGAAAATAATCCCTTTCTCAAATACATTCTGTTTTTTTTCATTAATTTTTTATATTTTTTATTCAATCTGTGGATTTTTCTTTCGAATAAATTGGCATCGAGCGGAAATTGTTGTATAGATTCTATCATTTCTTCGTATAAATCCATATGGGTTTGTCTTTCACTATTTTTATATTTTACAATAAAATTTAAAATAATAATTCTCAAAGTTTATTTGACTTTAAAAACATCGAAAGCATTGTACTCGTTACTCCAAATAAGAATCGAAAAGAAATACTAGCTTTCAATAAATTAGTTATATTGAATTTGCTACTAGAAATATTTCTTATATATTTAATAACAATAAATAAGTTTATGAATTGCTTAAATCTTATCAGATATAGGTCCAGTTAACTTTTGCAATTTAAATTAATTGTTATATATGATCTAATTATACCCCTGTAAGTTAATATGCTAATATTTCTTCAAAGTCGCTCTATGACTCATGGAAGTTTAAAAAATCATAACTATAGAATTTATATATATATGTTATATATTATAATAACCTATACCCCTAATGTTAATAAGCATTCAAATTTTATTATTTTAGCTTGTTCTTTCTAAAGATGAACAGTAAGATTATTTCCATATATAATATCCCCCTCTTGAAACGGTTAGTCTACGCAAAATTTTAAATACCCAAATAACAACTTTCAAAATCTAACTTAACCTAACTTTTTTTGCGAAAACGAAGGGAATTCTCATGGACTTGGCCTAACTATCAACTTAAAATCATAGTTCCTCTTCTTCGCTATCTTACCCGTCTCGTTCATTCAACCAGATATAATCTCCACCAC
>JAWNMW010000110.1:0-78517 GCA_035043565.1 Drosophila robusta
AAGTGTGAATGTTCAGTGATATTGGGGTGTAACTTATTATCATATATATTAAGGGGAAGTGGTCTGCGTTAGGCATTTTATCCTCCAAAAATATAACATTGAATATTTATAATTAAATAAAATTAGCAGTTTTTAAATACAGTGTTGTTGATTAAAACGATGTTTTATTAAATATCTATCATTAAGATATTGTATCAATATTTCCCTTTAGAATTATTAGTCATTAATTAGCGTTACTCCTTTAAATTCAATTTATAAAAAAATGAGAAATCTTATGTGCCCAATAAGAAAAATCATGAAAATCTATATTTTAAAAAATCAGTAATATATTTGTTTGGATCTTTATTAGAACAAGATTGTATTCAATAAGTATAATTGAAACCGGTACAATGCAATTGTTGATTGTTTAATTGATTTGACATGATTATGTTCATCATCGAAAATTTTTAAACGCTTTACGTCGTTTGTTAATTTTTTATTAAAAAACAATTTTGAAATTGTAAAGGGATCGAATTACTAATATGCAATTTTTTCGCTATGTAAGTTTTATTGAATTTAAAATATTCTGATTTTATTTAACAAATTGTATTTTTTTCCTGTATTTTATTTCAGTAACATTTTTTAATGTTTTTAATTTCGATTTTGTGCAATTTTTTAATTTTTTTATCATTATTAATGTTTAATTTTTTTATCATTACTCAGCTTTATTATTTTATGATTTAAAACGAAAAATTGAGAAAATTAAGTGTTTAATTTTGTATTATTTATCATAAATTATTAAAAAATAAATTGTGGTATTTGTCATGATAATAATTATTTTTTATTATTAGGTTAATCTAACAGTAATCAATAAAATACATTTTTTGTTAAATAAAACATTCTATGATTTATTTTTCTATCAATTATTGAATTCAAATGTTTCAAATTGAATAATTGATATAAAAGTGACGCAATTTTAGTTGATTTTTGTAAAAAACAAACAAAGGAGTATAAACAAAAACTATAAATAACGAAAATATGCATATCCCCAATGTTATCAATATATAAAATCATTGTTCTAATAAGTTGTATAATGAGTCAAGAAAGAGCAGTAATTACCAAATATGCACAGATCTACATTCCTGAAAATGGTAAAGTGATGGTATCTAATTATGATCCGAAAACGAAAACATTTGATAAACTTAAGCCTATGCTTAATTTTGATGCGAAAAATAATGAGGTAGATACGACAACTGATGAAAAGTTAGGAAAGTATGGGTTGAATAAAGATACGAAAGCGCAGGAAGAAAATAAAGAAGATGCCGAGGATAGCAATTGTGATGGGGAACGTAAAAGTAAAAAAAGAAAAAAATAGCGCGTCGGATATATTGATTAGTGGCAGTTTCTGCTGCTTGATTGGATTGATACTATTATTTTAGCCTACGGTTGAATAATTTGTATTGCAATAAATAATTTCACTTTAATTATTTATAACATAGTTTTTTCTCTTTAATTTGCGAATAATAACTTGACGAATTTGTTATTTTGTCACGTTAATTTTTATTGTAAACAGGAGTCTGTGCACACAGCAGTCATTCTGATATAGCTTGGAGCCTTTGATTATTAAACCAAAGGGTTTGTGTTTGTGTTTGTAATTCATGAAAGCGAAATAAGTGTTATTTTGTAAAAGTTTATCAGCAAAGACGAAATATAATTTATCTTTTAAATCAGAGTGTAAATGTTTATTGACATCAGGCGTAAATTATAGCATGGATAACGAATGATATTGACGTGATAAAGTAGTTTGTTGCCTGATTAATTATGATTCTTTTTTGGAATAACGGTTTTTATCAGAACGAAAATGCTAATTAGAATTCGAAATTCTTCGAAGTTACATGGAGCAAGCAATTCAGAAGCGGTTTGGCCCATTAAAGCTAGCAACAACTAGTCCGTGAAGATATACTGTTATCTTGCATTGCCGTTACGAAAGGATAAAAATAGGCGAATATTGCCGACAATAGTTTTTAAGTATTTTATTAATAATGCATGATAGGTAGCCGAAACGAGTCTAATATTGATTTGATGAATCAACGATCTCGATATTGATTAGAGATAGTATAGCGTCTTGTTGATGACGGGAAGCGGCTGATGCATGTTGAGTTCGCCATTCTGATTTTTTTCGAGATAACATTTGCCGCGAGTAGCCCCGAGATGCGCGTAATAGATGGGCGGCACGATGGAAACGGACTTGGTGGCGCGCATGTAGAGATGGGATAGATGATAGATGGATCTCTGTAGATCGGCTATCTTGAAATTTGAACCATTGAGGACTGTGATGTATCTGACACTGCGGGCAGTGCCCTGGATGGCGTTGTGGCTGGACAAATAGAAGTCGAAGATAGGCGTCTGTAGGGAGACGACGTTGTCGGAAACGGGGTGGCCGCCGAGATTGTGCAATCCATCCACGACTGTCCCCGGCACGAGGTTTTGGCCTTCCGAAGAGAAGCGCACACTGTGGCGTTTCTGGGCGATGATGAGATTTAACTGCGGACTATACGAATCGCCCATTTGCTTGAAGCTATCGCGCACGGCCTGGACTTCGCGGCTGAAGACGCCGTCGAACATTGAATCGCCGACCCCGTCCCTGAATATGATTACCCGCTCTGGTTTAAATTTAGTTGCGGCGTGATGCGCCTGTAGGATCTTCAGCACGGCGCCCCTCAACCCGTCTACGAGTTCTTTCGAGCGCTCCTGCTGCAACAGCACGGTGTGGTAGTTTCCGAATTCGTAGTCGATCGAGCCCACCACACACGCGACGGATGGCGACTTCAGATCGCCGACGCCCGGGTGGTTGACGTCGATGCCGATCAAACACGTGCGTTTGTCCGCGAACAGCGGCGCCGCCAGTTGCCAATTGTGGCCGCCCAGTTTGGTGTTGATTTTGAGCAACAGATTGCCCATGAACGCAGGCACGGTCAGCTTGTGCAGGTTCTTGGCCAGCAGGCATTGTGTGAAGACGCCCGCGACAGTCTCGCTGTGCCTCTTCACCGACTCGTAGCACTGTGCCGACTTATCAGAAAGCACGACCAAGTTGAAAGGCGCCTTTGCGGCATTGACATACTCTCGGTAGCCGGGCACCACCTGTACACTGACATTGGGGCCGAACTTCACTCCGTAAGCCTCCGATATACGGTGCATCGCCGGATCACTGATCACCCTCTTCGCATCCCTGCCGGGATCGCTTCCGTCATTGCGTGTGAAGACAAACACCTTCCACTTCGGAATGCTCACCCCCATGCGTGCCCGCACATCCCTCAGATTCCACGTGCCGCCGACCACACTGATACTCCGTCTCTGGCCAAACATGATCTGTGGCGGGGGCAGAATCACCCCCTTGCAAGCATGCATGCGTGCGTCGAACGCCATCCCGAACTCACCGAGCGTCTTGTTGTTCAGCATCGCAAACTCGCGGGCCCGTTCATTGATGTCTCGGAACCTGGCATCGGGCCTTTTGGCGGCCGCACCGATGATCGCCGTCGTCATTTCATCATTTGGCTGTGCTCGGAAGCGTTGTGCGGCCACCACCTCCACCACCTCCATCGGTAGATAGTTCACGCTTTTGCCTCTCCGCATTTTAACCAGCGGCATTCCGAGATGGCGCAACGGCTTGTACGTTTTCGCGAAATAATTCGCCACCGTCATAACACGGCCGTCGACCTCAAACTCCACCTCCGTCGCGCGCTTGAAATATATCCCGTCGCTCCGAAACGTCTGTCGCCACCGCCGGTGAGTGGTTACGAGACGCGTCCCGCGCACCGCCGCCTCGAAAGACGACCAGAATTTATCTCCAAACTTCGGCAGATTCGCTTCCGAGGAAGACCCGCCTATCGCGCGCCACATTATATTCGCCAGCTCAACCAACGGCCGCTGTTGATAAAACAACACATACGCCATGTCCAGATTCACATAATAACTTCCACCGAAATGCTTCATCGTCGCGTTCAATCCAGCCACTATCTCGACTCCTTGCCGGTCGATTCTCGCCACTGCCTCGCTTTTTGTGGCAACCACCGTTCTTTTATTCACAAAATATTCGCGTCTGCGTTGATCAAACCTGATTATGTTTTCCAGCGCCGCAATCGTCTCACCGCAACACTCCCCCATCTTCACAGTCCGCACGTAAGTCGTTCGCACGTGTTGAGCAGCCTTGCCGAATTCAAATTCGCACTCCCAGTTTTTGATTTTACTCGTTGTCACCAACGAAAACAGTCCATCGTAAGCAAATCCAGATTTCATACCATTCATCTCAGCGCCTTTCATGAACGCTTCGTATGTTCTCTTCGCGTTTAGTTCCGGTGAAAACGTCACACTGTACACATGCATCACAGCCAATCTCCCCGTGTATTTGAACAAATTGACCTCGACGTCACATGCCGTGGGTACCTTTATTTCTCGCGGCTTCTCGTATATTCTGCCCTTACCATTATATCTAGCCTTGTTATCGTACGATTTCTCTTTTTCGAAAGTTTTTTTCGAATCAGATCTATCCCTCATGGGCATAAATGCATACCATTCATTAAAACTGCAATTTATATTTATTTTTTATTAAAAATCAACCCCGTCGAATATAAATTGCTGCAAATTAATATATCACACTGTGTTTAAGTGCTCGATAGAGCGTGTAAATCCGTATAGCCACTGTTCAGTAGTATAAAACTGCATAGTAAAGTCCATATGGATACACACCAATGTTCATTATTCATAAAATAAGTAAGTTTATTGTTTAATTACTGTAAATTAAAAATGTCATTATATTTTATGAATAATAATTATGATATTTTAGATATTTTATGAATAATAATTATGATATTTTTGATATTTTAGATGAAATATCTAAACAATATGGTTTGCACGCATCCTTCTCATATTTATCATTTCGAAATCAATTAATAGATGTTTATTTATTTATTTGTTCATTAACACGTTTGCAGATATTTCTAAAATCCCATTAAATATATTTAACATAAATTCATGTTCGATATTTTTTGATTCTATGTTATATCAAAAGATCGCTTACTTACATTGTCGTCGCTTCGTTGTTAATTATGGTTTGGTCGTAATATATATATATCGTTCTTATTTAATTCATCTTGTTCATTTTTTATAAAATTTTTTTAGGAAAACGTTTTAAATGAAACTTTCAAATTCGAAAACTTGGAAATGATTCGACTTAAGGTTATTTGACTCATTAAATCGGGATCTGCGTCCCTTTTGCCCGATTAAGCTTGTTTGAAGTCTTAAGACTGACAAAAAATATTTTTTAAAAAAATTAACTATTTATTGTAATTTATTTTAATATTTCGACTAATTACTGAAAGATTTTAAAATATATATTAAAAATATCATTTCGACTAATTACTGAAAATTTCAAAATGAGTTTAAAAATATCTCAAAAACAAATTAATTAATTACAAATTACTGAACGTATTTAGAAAATATCATCAGTACAAACATTTATTTATAAGTTATTGAGTCCACTCTTTCATGCCTTGGTAGGCTTCGATTACTAAACATATCGAAACTCGTAATAACTGAAAATACAAATTCATTTTTGTGCAACATCTGAACAAGTCTTGTTATTTATATAGCTCAAATAAATACACAATTGACTCGTAAAATGAAAGTTTCTCGTTCAATTTATAATATCTGTTATATATGATAATAATTTATACTCTTAATATACATTCACAATCATTATAAACTTAATTGTGTATTTATTTCGTAATTAAAACTCATTAAAGTATGATAGAGTGCACTTAATAATTCATAAAATATTATTTTCGCATTCTAAAAACCTAAATTCGTCCAAAATAATGATTTATTTATAAGAGTTTTTATTAATAAACTAATTTTATTTTTTATAGAAACACAACTAATTTATTGAAAGTTAATATTTGTTCTGTTGTTATTTGGAGAGTTTTAAGCTAAGCCAAGTCCCTCAGCGTATCCGTCGTGACTTTCTTTAGGCGCTGTTTCCCATTCTTTTGCTTCATTACCTCGACAATAGTCAGAAGAAATAATTTGAGCGTCTTCTGAAGCATCATTGATTGGATGTACATTCGTACTCTATCGGTTATCACAATATCGTTCTGTATTTTATGTCATAACTTGCGATCCTTCCCAAGTTATGACATAATATATTTATAAAAATATCATATTATATTTTGAATTAAAAAATACTTGATCAAAATTTCACTGGAAATATATGAAATTTTTCATTAAAGAAATTAAATTGATAAATACATAATCGCATCTATGTTTGTGAATTATTACAGTAGTTTTTACATATAATATCAAAAGAGTTTTCATATATATTTAGATACGAATAAATTGGTTTAACGTCAAATTGATTAACTTTTTAATAAATTATCAATTAATTATTCGAAATAATGCAATTGTACAAACAATATTCGTTAATAATTATTTAGATACAAATAAATTTTATTCGACAAATGTGATGCCTAAAGAAACATCTACGACAGATACGACAAAAGACTTGGTAGCAAATGACTGCCATCAGCCTGATAATTTAAATAACAACTCAAACAAATATTAACCTTCAATAAATCAATTGTTCAACAAATTGAATAAATTACAAAAAAAACAAATTCATGTAAAAATTATATTTATTTGAAAAAAATATAACAAAGTAGTATTTGTGCATTTCTCGATTAAATAAATTATACATTTGCTTAAACTTGTCCATCGCTATAAATGACAGTGTAAAAACTTTATAACATGTTTTTTGTTTGCAATTTTAAATATACATTCGAAAAAAAATCAATGTAAAATTTCAAAAAAATTACGTAAAAAATAAATAAAATATTTGTGCTAAAAAATTTGTACAAATTGTTGGTTTGATGATATTCAATATATATCGTTATATATGATGACAATTTATACTCCTAATGCTAATAAACATTCGCATATATGTTTTTGTTTTGTGTCATTAGAGTATAAAATGCCTAACGCGTTATATAATACTGATTATTTTGGTTTACTAAAAATTTAATTAATTTTTTTTGCGGCAATAAAAGCAAAATCATCAGGAGAACTGCTGTCCCGACAACCAATTAATTTTACATAATGATTACTACACTATCGAAATTGATATTCATAATAAAATTTACATGCCATAATTTATATTCGACTTATGTTTTTCAATTAATTTGGAAATATTGTTTGAAACACTATAAAAATTGTTTTATCATATTCGAACTCATACAGTGTCCCTGTGATATGAGTAAATACACCAATAATATGTTTTCCTGCAAACACCATCCATCCTTTATTATGTTTTGCGTCTAGTTCTTTTTTCAACGCATCACATATTTTCGGTAATGTAGGAAGGGTACTACATTTTTTCCATGCTTCTTTTATTGATGACGCAATTTCTTCAGAAGCATCACCGCTTTTGTATTTTATTTCTAAAACTGGCTGTTGCTCAATGGATTTCTCATCTTCATTTTTGATTTCTGAATCGTTAGTTGATTTTCCCATGATTTCAGTCTATTTTTTTATTTTATAAAAGTGTTTCAAGTTGGTGTCACATGACTGGCTCATTCCATGATGAAACTTATCATTTCAAGAGCCAATATTTTCTTAAACACTTTTTGAATTTTACTTTTTACACTATCAAACATATGAAATTGCATTACGTTGCTTGAAATTCTTTTCTGGCATATGTTATTTAATTTAAATTATCATCATATGTAACGAAATATAAATCTGATGAATCACGAATTTATGATTTTTCAAAGTTTTATGAGCGATTTAAAAGAAAGGTTTAGCATACTAAACTTACAACAATTTATACGGTTTTATTGTGTTAAAATGATATAAGGCAAAATGTATATACAAATCATCAGAATTTTGTATTTCAATGTCTTAAGATTTATTTATGGAGCTATTTTTTTGTTTTTTTCCTTTTTAAAATAATCATCTTAATGTTTTAAATATGAAATATTATATATGATTACAATTTATACCTAATCTTCAAAAACGTACTAAAAACTTATTTTAATGTGTTAAAAAAATGTTGCACGTCGATTTAAATAAATAAATTTGGCTTAATTATAATGTTAATGTATTTTGTAAACGTAAAAACAATATTTTTATTTTATAAATATCAGGCATTTTATCTTCTAATGTCGCAAAAAAAATTTATTTGATAAACTATTTACTGGCAGAAAAAAACATTAAAAATTTTATATTAAATTCAAAATCTATTTAATTAAATTTTGAAAAGTCTTACATTAAATCGATTTTGGCCTGTAGCTAGATGGGGTTTTTGTGAATGCAAGCCTTACAGTACCAACTCTGGATACACGTGCAAAAAAAATAAATTGATTTAATTTTTAGTGTGTTTATTTGTTTGTTTTTTTTGATGAAAAATTAATAATATTATAAACAAATTATTAATTGTTATATATGATTCTAATTTATACTCCAATGCCAATAAAACATTCACATAAGATTTATTTTTTATAAATATTTAAAATTTATAAACAAACTTTAAAAGTAAAAAGCTTTTAAGAATAGTTGTTTGAAATTCTGTTCTCCGAAATATTTTTCTGACATAACGGTATTTATTTAAAAATTTAAAAATATAAATTTGATAAATTACAAATTTATGATTCTTCAATGTTCCATGAACGACTTTAAAAAAAAATTTGGCCTAAATCTCAACAACAATCATCTGACAAATTAATTGTAATATTGTTAAAATGTACGGTGAACTGATATATAATATTATTAAATCATATAAGACTTTTTCTTAACCCCAATTTAACTTACTAAATAGATAGATAGATATTACGACATAAAATCCAGAGTTTAGTGTATATAAAATTAATTTGGGTTTTATTTAATGATAAAAATATAATTAAAAAACGAATAAATTAATTTTAAATGAAACAAACTAAAACAAATTATATAAATTATTTTTTTAGCTTATTAAAAAAGTCTAATGCTTCTAATAACCTTATTATTTTTTTAAATAATGTTTACGCATACATTTTTTCTTTCAACGACCCTGATCTCAAATACTTTAGCCATTCTAACGATGCAAATTTAATATATTTGAATGATAGAAGATATGCTGCTTCTGTAGATTTGATACAATCGCCTATGTACAAAAGTGGGACAATGTTAGTTATAGGGCCAAATGCATTTTCTTATGAAGAAGCAATAAAGCGTGTGATATTAAAAAAAACAAATCATAGCGATCTCACTCAAGTATTTAAAATTATTAGACTTGCGTCTGGCAACCATTTGCTGCAGCACAAAGAGACATGCATGGGTTATGATAGCAAAACCGATTTTGATAATGGTGAGTTGCGATGCAGTAGGAAACATAATTGAAGCGAATATTTCCAATAATACGATAAATCCGTTTATTTGAACGAGTTAAATTGTTGATAATGGCAAGTTGGGGTATGATCGAAGTTAATATTTTTACTTATAAATTAAATATTTATGTCAAAATATTTATTAATTGTTTCTAAACTATTGAAATTATATTGCTATTGACTCTTCAGTCATATCCCTAACTATTCATGATTACTTGCTTTTTAATATTTCATACAACAGTATAAGAAAATTTTATTTTTGAACATTTTTCAAAAATTTTGTTAATTTTCAAATAAAAACGTATAAGGTAATATATTTATTACGAAAAACATATGTCGAATCGCATTACTGTTTACTCTTCAGACATATCCCTAAATATTCATAACTACGTGCTTTTGACATTTCATATAACGTTTTTAAAATAAAATCGTCATAACATTTACATGATATATGTATTTTTCGAAAAATACATATATCATGTAAATGCTTATTAGATTAGAGGTATAGTTTATTATCATATGCCATAAATAATCGACATACTGCTTTCAATAGCAAAATGGTAAACTAGTATACGAAAACTAACAGACTGAATATATGCGAGAATGACGTTTTAAAAATAAAAAAATGTCGTTTCAAATACTGAAAATAAGCTGTACAAATTTACGTTTCGAATATGAAATTAATAGATTTATTAATATGATTTTCGTTATGCATTTATTATTTTTTCTCAAAATTATATCGGGCTTTTACATATTCCTAGTCCATCCAATTCCTGGAAGCCGAGTAGGATTTGATAGAGACGGTAGATTGAAGCCAAGGATCGGCAGGGATAATCTTGTGAACGTGATTATGACAGAAGTAGAACCAAAAGGCAATTTGCAAAGAAATCTGAATTTAAATAATGGCTATGCAATAAGATACAATCCAATTGAAAAAATGTTTCACACTGCTCCTCTTCAGATAACTGAGCCCAACGAACAATTTATATTTTACGGTGTGGGGAAAAACAGATACACCTGGGGACTAGATAAATGGTGTGTTGGTGTGAATATTATCGGGTATTTGACATTAGTGGAGTGCAATGACATACAAAACAGAGTTATATTTGAGATGGAAGAGGGCATAATACCTTATAGAAGCATATCGTCAAATCCGCCACCACATGTTGGAAACGGGTATCTTGGCAATGGAAGCTATGGCGGGGTCAATGCTGGCGATGGCAGTTATGCACATGGAATGAATAGTTATTATGCAGAAGACGGAGATTATACTAGTTATGGTGATAGTGGTTTGCCCATTGGAGCCCATTATAGTGAGAAAAATAATTTCTGCGGTAAAAGATGCATGGGTTTAAATAAATAATTAGTTTATAATAAGTTATTTAATTTATAATAAGTTAGTTAGTTAGTTAGTTAGTTAGTTAGTTAGTTAGTTAGTTAGTTAGTTAGTTAGTTAGTTAGTTAGTTAGTTAGTTAGTTAGTTAGTTAGTTAGTTAGTTAGTTAATATATGCATTTAAATGTTGTATTGCGATAATCACAACCGATTAATAAAATTTTACAAAATTTACCCAATGACATTTGGTTGTAACCCAGTATATTTGTATGGTGAACTCATTAAGAACAAATACATGACACCAGATAAAACATATAAACTGAAGGATGATTTACCGGTGGAACAATGCTTCTGTCCGGCTAAATTGGTAAATGACGAAATACAAATACTTTTTAGTGGACCGATATTTAACAGTTATGTGGAATCTATAGAAGATAAAGTGACGTTAATGAAGTCATGGGACAGAAAAATCACGATTTGCAAAGAGAGACTTAGTAGAAATGTGTTGTACACATTACGAATTCTCCGTGAGACAGATAAAGTACGGGAAGTTGAATTGTACAGATTTAATTCCAAATTTCCAGGGAGAAAAGTAGTTGGAAAAATAGAAATGCGCGAAAACAAAATTTATTTCCGTGGCGAGGGAATGCATGGAAGTGCGATATTACAGAATAACATTCCCAAGGAGAATAATGAAGCTGTGCTATACAAGATTGCTGATGGAAAGTGTTTTTTTGTGGAATGCAACAATCCTGTAGAAAGATGCAAAGTGCGCGTTGTCAAAGAACTGGAAGATGGTAGTAAGCTTGTTGAAAACGGAGAAATTAGGGAATTCTTTTAAAATGCAAGATAAATGAGCAGGAGATTGATGTGTATGCGAAGAGGGTGGGACTCGGAAGGTATGTGTTTGTGGAGGATATATTAGAAGGCGGTATTTACAAGGTTAATCTTTTAAGGCGACGAGGCGGTTTGAGCATTGTCCGTTATAGGGATTTTTTGGGAGAATGCCTGGATCCTGTTATTGCAAAGGTCATGAAAGGTCAAGTTTATGATGTCAAAGGGCTTAATTTTAAATTTAAAAGAACTGATATTCAGAATAATAAGAAGGATGTTGCTGGGATTAATAAGCAGCAAACTAAAGGCGAAAGTATAATTAATAAAGAAGAAGTCGTTAATAAAGAAGAAAGTATAATTAATAAAGGCGAAGAAGTAATTAATACAGAAGAAGTAATTAATAAAGAAGAAAGTATAATTAATAAAGAAGAAAGTATAATTAATAAAGGGGAAAGTATAATTAATAAAGGGGAAGATATGGAAAGTAAAATATCACGAGAGATTGAATCGACGAGCATAGAAAAACCAAAAATATTGAAAAAAACATATGATTTTGAAGAAGTAGTGGTGACCAAACCAACTCACATAGAAACAGAAGAAGATATACAAGGAGACCAGTTCAAGGCAATTAATTTCATCAAAAATGAAATTGAGAAGGGGGTTAACGTCATTCCGCTGTTCAATAAATATTTTTATTTGCTGGAGAAGAAAGATCATCTCAGTATTTTCTACATTCAGCACTTGCTTGATAAGGGACTTTTTAGTATTTCGGATCTTAAAAATAAGGTGAAAATATCAAGTCCCAATTTTTTGAAAATGGCTGTCGATGCTTTTGAACGCTTCGATATCTTAGAGTTTCTTTACGAAAAAAAGAAAACCAAAAAGTGTTTTATGAAGTTACTTGAGAAGAGCGACAATCCAAAGGCGCTTATCATAAAATACAGCGGAGATTTCAATTCTGTCGCGATTGATTTTGCATATGCGAAGACTAAAAATCCCCGTGAAATTGTAGAGAGCATAATTGACGAGAAATACACGACATGGGCGCATTACATTGAAAAGGAAAATGGCAACTACAAGCGTGGGCTTTTCCGCAGGGCTATTGCCTGTCGTTTTAAAAAAGACGAAATGAAAAAAATATTCGAAAGTTGGCTTGAGTTTGAAGAATCTGTTTCCGGAAACGTTGATGAGGTCAAACAAGAGGCAGAAAACTACATCAAAAAAACAGCTGATAAATAAGTTGTGTTTTTTTCAATAAATTTTTCAAAATATCAATTTACATCAAACTAATTAAATTAAACGGAGTCAATTTAATTTTTTTCAAAAATACGTTTCGTTCTTTCGTGGTTAGTAAGACTTTCCATGGCCTCTTATGATGTTTTTATTTAGCAGTCCTTCTTAAGCACTTAATCTAGGCGAAAAGCTTGAATATTATCTGTAATTCCAATAACATCAAGTAATTCAAATCATTTTTCGAAAATTGTGTTTAAAATGTTTTTATTTAGACTGTTAAGTATTTTGATTGTGATGAAATATTCATTGAAGTTTTTTCGACATAGAACTAAATATCTAGGCAATAACATGAAAATATCTGATTGTTATTGTATATTTTTTTTAATAAATATGTCGTATCAAAAATAATCGTAAGCTTTTCAATGAAACAAAATGGTGCTAAGCTTTTAATGTAAAGAAATGATATTTTTTTTGATAAAATTTTTATTTTAAAATCGTACATGCTTTCTTTAAATGAAAAAAGAAAAATATTCAAAAATTACGCTTTAAGTAAAGGTTTCTGGCTCAATGATGGAATAAAGTACGGCCTTGATTTTTTACTTTATACTGACAGTCCTACAAAGGTTCATTCAAAATACGGGGCAGTTATATACAAAGATATGTCATACCAAGATTTAATTTTATATCAACGCATTTGTAATACGAACAACAAAGAATTTATTATTGTTGATGTGTTGGAAGATGAACAGATAGAAATATACACATGCGCAAGATTCATTATCTGATACGATACAAGTTTTTTTCATTTATTTCTATCTTAAAACATATTACAGTTTCTATCATATAACATAAATTATTCAGTTAACTTTATCGTGTTTAAATATAGTTTAATTAATCAAAAGTATTTTTACGTCATTTCATAAATTATTTATTGCAAGTTAACACTGATCAAATCTATATTTAAACTGAAACTGTCGTTATATCGTATTATCTATATCTCTAGAAACACAATACAATATATTAAATAATTACCCTTGTCCACACATTCAATAATAACTGATATCATTTCGTATAAATTACAATTTCCATATAAATAATTTATTGAAGGTTAATATTTGTTTTTGGCTGCTATTTAGAATATCAGGCTGATGCCAAGTTATATTTCCATATATAATTACTAATAAATTATTCATAGGTCTACCCATCTAACAACTCTACATCTCCTTGGAGCCTAAACTTTTTAAAATATTCATCCTTGGTTCTATTAAATAAGTATGTTTGGGGCTCGGCTGGCTTGAATCGTTTGATTGCATGTCGCTGTAACAGAGACATAGTCCCGCTCGCTACATGCGCAAAAACAAACTCTATGGCTTTAACTGCTATAATATTTCTAATGTAATTCATATTATTTTTTGAAACAGGTGTATTTATTTTTACGTTTTAAAGCTGTTTCGTATATTGATCAATACAAGATATCAATAACGCCAAGTAAATCAATAAAAATATTATATTATATTATATATTATGATAATCCATACCCTAATGTCAATAAATCTTTCCCACAATATATAAATACAGATTAAACGCGTTGTATTTAATGTATTCTGTTATATATTATGATAATTCGTACCCTAATGTTAATAAACATTCACTTGTTTTAAATTAACGTAATTTGTTTATTTTGAAACATATTAAAGTTTGAATATAATTGGCAGCCTAAATTATATATTTAGCTTAATTATTTTTCATAATGAAATTTCTGAGTAGTATTTTAGTTATAAAAAATATTTTTGCTAAAAATATTTTATTAAGCAATGTTTATGATACTGGAACAGTCGGTGGGAACACTGTTCCTCCTTCGGAACAATACACAGACAGAAAAAGACCAGGAGTTATCTATGGCGATCAATCAACAAACGTAAGATACGGACACTATTATTAACATTTAATGGACATAATTAAAAATATTGCTACAAAATTATTTTTAATCTTAAAACAGTACATTTTACAATTCGGAACACTAATTTAACAAATTTTGGTTTCTATGTCGTGGGTTTAGTGTGCTAAGCATTCCTTTGAAGTCGCTCCAGACTTCTTGCGACTTTGAAGAATCATAAATTTGTAATCTATCAAATTAATATTCTTTAAATTAAATTTTTTAAATAAAACCCTGCTGTCAGAAAATAATTATAATGAATCGGTCTACAAACAACTATGAGAACAACAGGAAGAATGATAAAAGAGGGAAGTGTATACGATATCGCACTGGAGATCAGATGCTCAGAAGAATTAATGTCAGAAACAAGTATGATCTGTACTTTGAAAGTTCATACCAAATAGTTGAACAATTAAATAGCTACTAGTTGAAAATCAGAGAAAACCCGCAGAAGTAAGCATCAAACACCTTGAACCCTTTTGGAGGGGATTCTCCAACAAGGGGAGGCATCCAAAGGAGAAGGAGACAGGAATAGTCCAACAAATGGACAATCCAATACTTCCACAATAATTTATCGTTCAAATTTTTTTAAGGTAATTTTTTCATATAAAACTATAAATATGGTTTTAGCCTGAACCCATAAAAGATAACAAACAAAGAAACTAGCAATAAAGTATTTGTTAAAAGTACAGTTGGTTGAGGGCCTGCTCTCAGAAATTCTTTTCTGACAGTAGGTTTTATTTAAAAAATTTAATTTAAAGAATATTAATTTGATAATTACAAATTTATGATTCTTCAAAGTCGCAAGAAGTCTGGAGCGACTTCAAAGGAATGCTCAACACACTAAACCCACGACAAGTATATTTGCAAACGTGATGCTTTTCGGACGTCTGTTCCTGAGGTACGACAGGGGTATTATAAAATTTTTTCAGAAATAACAAAAATTAATTGATTAAAATAAAAAAAATGTTAGAAATTAACATTTTTAATTTAAATTGTCGTATTTTAAATAATGTATTATATATTATAATAATTTATACCCAATGTTAATAAAACATTCAATAATGTATTCTTTTGTAAGCCAAAAATTATCCAATAAATATAATAACTTGGAAAACTAGTAAACATTTAAACTTGTCGTATTTTTTTGATTCTGATTCAAAAATAACAATGTTTATGTTTAAGTGTCAACAATTTTTTATTCAAAGAACATCAAATTTAATAAAATCAATTTGATTTGCAAAAATACAGAAAATGTGAATGTTTTATTAACATCAGAGTATAAATTATTATAATATATAACATAGATTTTTAAATTAAATGAGTAAGCGAATACCGTTTGCGATAAATAACTGCAAAATTCACATTTATTTAAGTTTTTAATTAGATTAATATACGTTTTTTAATCTACCTAATTATTTCAATATTGAAAATATTTATTTTTTCAATTTAAACAAAAAAATACAAAAATTACCCGCCAGATTTATTAAAAGAAAAAAATAATGGGACATTGTACCGCCAAAAAAAATTATTTAATTATAAATAGCCCTAAATGGCAAGAACAGCAGGAACTGTAAAAAAAACGGGCGGGAAGCGTTCTTCTAGAAAAACACAAGATAATCAAAAAGTCAGTCAATATGGAGCTTCAGAAAAGACAATGACTGCTTTTCCTTCACGGACTCTTTCGGTAAAACCACCCGTGATAACACAGGGGAAAAAACTGTCTGTAAAGTCGCGTGGAAAAAAACTACGCCCTTGATGAAATTAAATTTTATCAGAAAACTATTGGGTTCATCGTACCAAAGGCTTGTATGGTGAGATTGCTGAGACATATTTCAAATACTGTGCTGGAAAACATCCCATCCGGTGGATTGAGATTCACGGGTAACAGTATTAGTATTATGCAGGAAGCCACGGAGAATTATTTGGTTTGCCTTTTGGAATTGGCATACATGGTAGCACGTCATGCTAAACGGATCACACTTTTTCCGTCTGATATACGACTTGTTCACAGAATTAAAAACCATAGTATATAAATTGAACACAAATACATATAAGTTTTAATTGGTCTATCATTAAATTTGTTGAGTTTTTCTGTTATTTTAAAATATTCTTATGGCGTGTGCTAGCTAACTTAATGGTGTTATGGGGTGTGCTAACTAGCTTAAAGTTATTTTAAAATTCTTTGTGAGTTTTTTATAATGGTCAACAAATTAGCTATTAAATAGGATATAAAAGTAGTTAATTTACTATGTTTTGGCACATGTTTAAACAAGTTGACTGATATTAATTTGCAATATAAATTAGTTTATTTAAGCTTTTTTGTTAATGAAATATTGATAATATCTATGTTGTAAATATCCACCTCTATTTTTTGTTACTGGCATTCATAGATAGTTGAAATTGTATATTGAAGATGTTCATCACATAAATCGATTCAACTTCGTTGTTTATTTCGTTTGAAAAGTGGTCTGCGTAGGCATTTTATCTAACACAATAAACACAATAAAACAAGAATCTAACCACGCTGGCATCAATTCAAACCAAAAGTATAGCCAGAACAACACATATTGTTATATATGTAAACATTTCACACTTCGATGACAATAGATCATTATACAGATTACAAAACTTAATATTTATTTTTTTTATTCCGAATGATTATGTATTTTTTTTAGTAAATGTAAGAAGGTAAAAGGTGAATTGCAAAAAGATTCCGGTTATCAGCGTAACTAAGAAAAAAGTCGTATTGACTGCCATCAATTTGTCGTTTTCAAAAAATATATCATCCAATATTTGCTTGTCTAACTTCAAATGTTCCAATTTCAAATTTGTGATCATTATATTCAGTATTCCCCACAACCCGATAAAACAGAAAATCAAAGCATTTATCAGTTTTTGTGTTATTTCGAAAAATATTGTGAAGAATAATATGAACGTCAAAAAACAGGTGTTTACAACAGAATTGGTATTAAAAACAACCTTTTCGTAATTATTATTAAATAAAAAATCACAATACAAAGCTATCAAGATACTATAAAAACATATGCGCTTAAACTTTTTGTATCTGATTGTAAACCAAGAAGCAATAATGATAAAACTGATGGTAATTGTGTAATTTGATTGTGATACGAGTATATAATTCAACAACCTTTTTTTAAAGCCACCTAATAAATTAGCATCCGACAATGCACCGTTTTTTAGTGTCAATAAGTTTATGACGCGGCTAAAAATGAGAGGTAAGATCAAAATAAAAAATAACAAATAACTGTAATTTTCGAATTTTATACCGCAAATAGCCAATACTATGAAAAATGGAAGCATTACATAACTTAAATTATATTCTAATTTGTTGATGGATATAATGTTGCAAAAATGCATCGTAGATGCTTCTATAATGTCTTTAAAAACATTAAATAATTTATATGTAAATTCAACCATGAGGGGATAAATTTTTCATTATTTATTTACGAGATATGTTTGTATAAAAAATTGATAATGATTTGTTATGTAAATTATGTAAATAAACAATATAAAACAAAAATATCTGTAAATTCAAAACGCATCGTATCTTTTGAAAAAATCAAGAGTTTATAATGTTTAATCAAAAATGTATAACTACAATATACTTTTTACTTTTTTAATTTTCAATATTAATTACGAATTTATACGATTGTTCTAGATCGACGCCCAAATGGTATGAGACCGTAATTGAGGAAGTGAGAGGTGTATAGATAGGATTTTCTCATACATATGTCTACCGCTATCAACATGTCTCAAAAAGACTGTTTAGTTTAAAACAAATTTCATTTTGTTTGAATTTTCTTTCATTTTTCTTTTTTGAATTTGTTTGGGTTTGTGTCAGAATCTGATACGTTCTAAAATCTACAATAATTAAAATTCTAATTATTAATATTTTAAAAATAAAAACAATTTAAAGATGATAAGAAATCAGCATCGGTATAATTCAGACAGTTTGAAATTTATAGAATTCAAAGATTTTTAATTTTAATTTCTAATTTATATCACTTTATATTTTTAATAAAAAAAATAATATTTTAATTTAATAAAATTAATATTTTAATTTTGACAGATTCGATATAAAGAATCAATTTGCATATTTTTTATTTATTGTTATATATGATAATGAATTATATTTTTAATGTTAATGAACATTTACAAAAATACAAAAAATATATTATTGTTAGTACGATTTTTTATTTATTTATAAAACATACTATTTATTTTGACATTTTTTATTAATTAAATCAATTTATGTGTGTTTTCTTTAATAAAACAAACCTAATATAATAATAAAAATAGTTAAAATTGTTTTTTATAGGTTTTTCATTAAAACAAAAAATTAAATTATTAATTAATAAAAAAAATTTAAATATTCGCTTTAAACTAGTTAATCAGTTCTATACAATGCAAAAATAATGTTTCAAAAATACTAAAACTATCTATTGTCGTATAAAACTGGTGAAACAGTTTGAATTATAAGGTGAGTTTATTTAACAAGCGTTTTTATAATCTTAGTGATGTTTTTAATCAACCATGACGTCAAGGTGATCAAAAAGTGATATTGGTTTGATCAAATTAATATAATTTACAAAAGATAATATTAAGAAAATAATAAGTTAGCAAAATACACTAAACTAAAAATCTTTGTAGATACAATCTAAACAATAATAAAAATTGAAGCGTTGAACATTCACTATATTTAAATTGTTAGAATCATGCTACCGGTATTATTCCAACTTTTTAGTTATCTCTACAGTTTACTCTTTTTTTATTTTTCGAGATCAAATTTAAGATAATATGTGATCTTTTCAAACATTAAAAGTATAAATTATAATTAAATATACACGATATGTGATCTTTTTGAACATTAAGATTATACATAATCAAATATAACTTAATAAACATTATGCGCAAGCATTTTATCTTCCATTGGCACAAAAAAATATGTAATGTTATTAAATTAGCGGTATAAATTATTATAATATATAACATATGCAATGTTTAGTAACATAAAAATTGAATAATTACAAATGGGAAATCGATAGTACGTAAAATGAAAATTAGATAGCTCTAATACGTGAAATAGCACTATTTAAACATCAATACTGACACGGTATAAAAACATTCGCAATATATGACGATAATAAAAAATTTCACAAATAAATTTAATCTAATTTTAATTTTCGATCAGGCTCATAAAAGATTTCTATCACTGAATAAATTAGATAAACTGTAACCATAATCAGCAACAAAAAAACAAACTTGTCACCCATCTTTTCTATTATCACATTCAGCCATTTGACTACAAGAAAAAACACGGGATTTATTCTGGAAAATGCCTTTACGAAGATAGAGTTTACGTCCAAGGCGTCTCTGACGGGATTTATATTTTTCCATTTTTCAGAATTAACCATGTTTGCTAACTGTTCTGTATTTTCTGGCTCCAAAACATAGCTCTTGCCGTTGCTACGGATTATGAAAGCAGGAAATACATATTGTAAAAACCGTGTTCCTAGCTGTATGTTTTCAAATAGATTCAGTGTTTTGACTTCTATATTTAATTCGTCTAGCTTTTCTTGAAAATAAGAACAAGCGGGGCATTTGAAATTGGGTTTTTCGTATGTCAAAAAAACCAAGAAAGTCGTATTTGTTGATAAGTCATTCTCTTGCAAAGCTGTAATACTTGCTGAAGCTATTGACAACAAAACAATAAATAAATAAAGCATCAAATAAGGGCAAAATTATAAAAATTATGATATTGAAACTGAAAAGATAAAGTATTTATAAAAAATGTGAAGAAAAAAGCAGATAGAAATAGCGGATGCAAAAACTTACAAAATCAGCTTTTTCCTGGATTTGAAAAAGTGTTGAAATTTTATCAAATGAAGACAAGTTTATTCTTATGCTGTGTTATAGTTTTTATTTTCATGTAAAAATTGCAATTATGATATTTTATGTAATTTTAAAGCTGTACGGTTTCACACGATATGCAAGTTATATATACTGTTAAATATTAAGCATCAAATATACTTAATCTTCAATTTGATAAAATTTAACACTTTATATATTTTTATTTATTTAAAAACAAGGCCCAAGTGGTATGATGGGTCTCGAGGGCCTGTAGCTAGCTGGACGATTTTTAGCAGATGCGACCCACGGTATTAATATGGAAAGTGGCTTGTGCAGACAGACCATTTTATCTGACAAAGCAAAAAAAATAGATTTTTATAATTTTTTAGTACAATTTATCAATTTTTACATTTTTAAATTTCAAATTACAAATTATTGTGATGGTCTGAGCGCAGTCGAAGTCTCGTAACGATCTCCTTTATAGGCGTTTGTTGAAGTCATGATTTGAATTCGCATATTAGCGCATATATTTTGTAAGAAATTCTATGAAAACAGGTGTTTAAGAGTGAATAAATGGTTGTGGGCTAGTTTCATAACGATGGTTGTCTTAATTCACGTTTAAATCTCAAATTATATAACATCACATTGTTATTAGCTTATTTTTAATTTACTTTACTTCAAATTAGTTTTGATACTATTTTGAAGTAAAGTAAATTAAAAATAAATTGTCTCTGTTCAGGTTTTGTGTGCTAAACCTTTCTTTAAATCGATCCATGACTTTATGGAACTTTAAAAAGCATAAATTACAAAATTACGAATTTACGAATTTATAATTTTATAATTTTATAATTTTATAATTTTATGATTTTATATTTTTTAAACAGATTTAAATTTTTTTGAAAATACACATGTGCCAAAAATGATTAAACGACTGTGTAGAATCTCAAATAGTGTTATTTGTAAATATAGTCCTGGATGGCACAGGCTGTCATTTCCGCAGCTAAGAAGTAATATTTAACTCGAGTCTGTAGTAAACTGGATAAGCTAAATTGTTAATGGTGTTTGTCGTAGAATGAATATATTTTATGTTGCGTTATTTATGAAACAAATTATATCTCTAATGTTATAAGTATTCTATTGTATGCTTTTATGAATGAAATCATTGGATTTTTCTATTATTTCATATGTGAATTTGAAAAATGATCAATATTTGTAGAATTTTATTAGTAAAATAAATTTGATCAAATTTCTAATAAAAAACAATTTGATCAAATTTATTTTACTAATCAAATTGTTTTTTATTAGAAATTTGATCAAATTTATTCATGTATAGTATTTAAATGAAACATGTTATGGTTAGTTAAATAAACGATTAATATTTTAAGCTGTTATTGGCACTGTATAATTTCAAATGAAATAACGAAACATGATACGGATTGTTTTTGTTTATTGCTAAGAAACTATTCCGAAAAAATAAAAAATAGGTTGATTAACGATAACATTCGAAATTAACTATTTCGACAGCTTGTAAAAATACAAGTTCGAAATAGTTTGTTTAACTAGCTAATTAGGTTAACAGTCACTATTTGAAGTTGTATTTTTTAGTCTGATCATATTCTGTACACTTTAATTATTGATCTAAACATTTTTCCAGAAATCAAAACGTACTAAGGTATAATACTAGTTATATGGCAGTTAAATATCAGTTAAATAGTTAGTGAAATAATTATTTTTAACTATTATTTGCTGTTATTCGACTAGTATAATTACTAGTATAATTAGTAGTATAATTACTAGTAATTGATAGATTAAATACTGTTAAATATGAACAGAAGATATTGAATAATGCAAGGTGAATAAATTGTCATCATAAAATTAACTAAAATTCAGGCGAATAGGAATATTGTGAAATATAAACAACGATAAAAATTTGCCCATGAAAACGGCGCAAGAACGATACAAGAAATTGGACGTGATTCTTGGAGAAGGAAGCTACAAAACAGTTACGAAGGCCGTAGACGAAGAAGAGGGCAAGGATGTGGCGTACAACGAGGTGAAGTTATGTGTGTATGAGGAGGAAACGAAAACGAAAACGTCTTTTTCCAAGGAAATAGCGTTGCTCAAGAACATGAATCATCCGTACATCATAAAAATACTCGATTACTGGTTCACGGAGGATAATTTTATTTTTATAACGGAGCTGATGACGGGGGGCACTTTGCGGGATTACATAACGAAGTTTGGGGCGCTCAACAAAAAATTGATCAAAAAGTGGGGGCGGCAGATTTTAGAGGGGCTGAAGTATCTGCACACACAGGAGCCTGCGATCATACACCGAGACATCAAGAACGAGAACATCTTTGTGAATTCGTCAACGGGGGAGATCAAAATAGGAGATCTCGGGATCGCTCGAGAGAAGAAGCAGAAGAGATACACGATTGTGGGAACACCGAACTTCATGGCCCGCGAGATATTCGAGGGAGAAGGGTATTCAGAAAAGGTGGACATCTACGCGTTCGGGATATGTTTGATCGAAATGGCGACTGGACGATTCCCGTGCGGCGAAATGATGCCTGGGCCTGTTTGGGGAGTCGAGGATAAATGCCTGCGGTCGTTGATAATGTGTTGTCTCATGCCGAGCGGACGACGATATTCGGCGGAGGAGTGCCTCGAACACCACTTTTTCGAGAACGAAGAGGAGTGCGCGGAAGATTGTGTGTTGAAGGAGTCGGGGATGATGATGCCGCTGTGCGAGAGTGTGACTGGGATGGAGCTCTCTGTGATCTCGCAGGAGGGATCGGCAATAACTTTCCAGGTGCTTGTGGCGAAAACACTGAACTTCATCAGGTTCGATTACAACTGCGAAACGGACAGCGTCGAGAAAGTGGCTGGCGAGCTCATTGCGGAAAAAATATTGGACGAGACGTCGATTGAATTGTTCGTGAAGTTGCTGGGCAAAGGAATAAAAAAGGTGTTGAACGGGAGAGAGGCGGAGAGGAGTCGTTCATACACGAACTCGCCGCCTGTCGTGCTGGAAAGTGCAGGGAAGATAGAATTCGGAGAAAAAACACTGGAAGTGATGAAAGAGATCGAGGAGGAGATGCGGATGATGAAGCAAAAGAACGGCGCATCATCGAATGACGCGAAAATTAGTGAAACGATCGAGTCGAGCGAATTCGTGGAGACAAGCGAGGCATTGACTGCCTCTGTAAAGTCCGTCCCCGAAGAAAACTGCGACAGATCACGCTTCGGGGGAGGGTACGAGGCCTACAAGACCAAGTATTCGACGAATTGCACTATTTCACAGTTCGTCTACGACACGGCAGCAATGACGGGCAGATCTGAAGAAACGGCCAAGAGCTGGATCAAGTCTTTGAAGGAGGACGGAATAGCGTCCGTTTTCGATCTGAAACTGCTCGTCTACGAAGACTGGCAAAAGTTATCGCTCACAGTCTTCTCAGCGCGGGCGATGCAAAACATGATTTATGGCGCGGACAATACCCCCGTCCACGAACACCAGCTCCCGATCTCCACCGAAATCAAAGAATATGACAATAAAATGATTATTAAAGACTTTCTTAGTGATTTGTGTGCTCTTATTGGCCGCCCCGAAGACTCATTTGTATGGGAAAACAAGCTCATGGCACAGGATATCAGAACAGTGGGGGAGCTCAAGAGTCTTCATCAGGATGACTGGAAGAGGCTCGGACTGTCCGTTTTCGCATACAGAATTCTCAAAAATGTCATATTCAGAAAAGGCAGAATTATTTTATGATTCGCCTCTCATCAAATTAATAAATTACCTTTTTAGTAATCAAATCTGCGTGTTAATATTTTCCAGAGTCGCTATTAATTTCAGCAATTTTATTTATTTATTTATTATCATAATGACTGATTTTTGTCAGTACCTTTCCCTAGTAATTACTATGCCCTAGTAATTACTATGGACAATGCCCTACACAATACATTTTCCTGTAATACTATAAAACTCGTCACATATCAAATATCCTATGCACATCATATACAACTACACTACTTCCTGTAATAACTATAGAATACGCCTAATTGCATTTTGAAATTGAGTAACAACCTGGTTATCTCAATATCCTCCGTTTCAAATATTTTGAATTGGAGCTTCTTCATCAAATTCGCTACCACCACCCCAAGTCTTTTGACTACTATCTCATTTTCTTCTCCAATATTCAATTTGTTTTTGAAATATTGCGTTAATATATCAATCTCCTTCACCCATTGGTTTTTGTTTTTACCCGTCTTCTTGTCTCGATTATATATCTCATCCATGATCCTTCTAAACTCAAGATCAATATCGTCAAACATCTTCCCTATCAACGGAAACTTGTTGAGATATCCCCTATTATCCTGGAAAAACTCCCCAGACTCGTCTTTCAGAGATTTCGTTAGTATATAATCGTATTTATTATCCATCTCCCTTTCCTTTATACTCATTTCTCGGTAATATTTCATCGTCTTCTTGTTTTTGACTATCTTGTTTTTTATGTCCGCAGGTATATTCGTTTTTTCTGTCTCCTTCGTCCCAATCTCTTCCTTGATTTTCTCAGGTTTTTCTATCACATCTTTACCAATCCCCCGTTCCTTTTCTCTATGATGCTCCTCAGAATCGTCGTTTTCAATCAGGCTCTTACAAATACCGTCACCATCCAACTTATTCGTTTTCTCTTCTTTCTTCGTCCGCAGTGCTTCATAGTAATCATTATTATTCGTTTTTCCTTCGTCATCGCCGTACACACAACCGTTCCCCAGCTTTATCATGTCGGAATACTTTCCGTGTAATTTATTTTTTATATAATCCATCGGTTTCTTGTACCCTTGTTTTTCCGTATACTCCTTTATTTCATTATATGATTTTATTATGTTTAACGGATTTTCTCTTTTTCCTGTACGAATCAAAATCGATTTCTTTATTTTCTGCATGTCATTCTTCCCTACTAAATCTATCGTATAAACTATATCGTACCATTTTTGCATATCCATACCCTTTTTATTTTGAAAAAATTTATTTTCGATAATTGCTTTTAAGAAGATCGCAAGTATTTCATTCGACTACCGCGAGGACGATAGAATAATTAAAATGCCATAGTATCAATATATCTTACTACCGCCGCACTCCAATATATCTTACAATTTGAAGATAACTGGAAGTCAGCAGTAGTCTAAGTCGCGCAACTTGAAAATCTTTCAAATTTAAATTGTTGTCGATTATAAATGTTATGCCAGTATATTAATTATCTTGCAGCTACGTCGTTTTAACACAACATTTTATTTTATTTTATTTTATTTTACTTTACTTTATTTTACTTTATTTTATTTTATTTTATTTTATTTTATTTTATTTTATTTTATTTTATTTTATTTTATTTTATTTTATTTTATTTTATTTTATTTTATTTTATTTTATTTTATTTTATTTTATTTTATTTTATTTTATTTTATTTTATTTTATTTTATTTTATTTTATTTTATTTTATTTTATTTTATTTTATTTTATTTTATTTTATTTTATTTTATTTTATTTTATTTTATTTTATTTTATTTTATTTTATTTTATTTTATTTTATTTTATTTTATTTTATTTTATTTTATTTTATTTTATTTTATTTTATTTTATTTTATTTTATTTTATTTTATTTTATTTTATTTTATTTTATTTTATTTTATTTTATTTTATTTTATTTTATTTTATTTTATTTTATTTTATTTTATTTTATTTTATTTTATTTTATTTTATTTTATTTTATTTTATTTTATTTTATTTTATTTTATTTTATTTTATTTTATTTTATTTTATTTTATTTTAACACAACATTTTATTTTATTTTATTTTATTTTATTTTGGAATTTTTGTGTTTTTTTTCGACAACGAAAGGAAATCCTTATAAATAAATAAATAACTAACTAACTACTGTTTCAGCAAACCTGACATTAAATACCGTGAGACTGATACTCACTAAAACCCTCAGTGACTCCGGTCCTCTAAGACCATCACCTGGATAGCATTTATCATATTTGATTTTTTATCTGTAATTAAAAGAGGATGTGAAAATAAGAAAGTTGCCATAAAAAATATATCTTTTAAAAGCTTTTATATAATATCTTCAGTCCTAAGATGTACTGACAATTCAATCCAGGTAAACTCGACTGAACTATATAATTGCTTTAGTAATATCAACTGAAACATTCTGTTCTAAAATATTTTATAACATTATTTACTATAAAAGCGTTTTTATTCAAATAAAGAAAAAGAGAATGAGGCATAAGAAAAAACAATAAAATTTTGGCACACACAATGTATATATAACGCTAGAGACCGACGATCGCAAAGGTCGATCCGGCATAATGTGACAGATCCATGCTTCATCTCCGGTCAAACTACCTTGTACGATAATATCAAATTAAAAATGTTATTATAAATAAACTATTTTAAAACTTTTATGAAAAATATATGTTTCGGAAGCTTTTAGCGATAATATCAAAACAAAAATGTTGTTATAAATCAATTATTTTGAAAAACCATCACTAATATATTAATGACAGCTTAGATTCAAGTATTTTACATTATTTAACAATTAATTTTACTTGCATTTAGATAAATTTTATACTTATTTTGAAGATTATTTATACAGTTAGTTGTTTGAAGCCTGTTTCATTACATTTTTTTCTGACATATGGGTTTTTATTTAAGATTTTTAAAATCTAATCGAAGAATTATAAATTTGCTAATCACAATTTTATGATTCTTCGAAATTTCATGGAGACATGAAGCGATTTTAAAATACAGTAATACAATCTTTTAAAATAACACAAACAATCACTTATAGACTTCATATCATTGTTTTTTCCAAATCATTTACAAAAAATTTTTACATTGCAAAATAAAAATTTGCTTCGTAAATAGCCGCTATGAAAGATTTTGTTATTTTAGATTTTCAAGAGCAAGATTCATTGTATACTTTTTTAGTACAGGGAATCAACAGCTATCTTATCAATATATTTCAATCATCTGATATACAGCAAAATAATTTATTTCCCTCTGTCAACAATGAAATTAGGGTGTTTAACTATGTGAATCAATATATTCCGTTCAATAACGAAATATTTCTTCATCATTCTTTGAAACATATGTCTATAAAAAATCATTTAATTAAAATTCAAGTTTTTGAAGACAATATAAATAACTTGGAATTGGTTCAATTGGTACTTTTATGTTTCAATAAGATTAAAAACACAAATTATAGCGTACAAATTAATGAAGAGGTATTTTCAATATTGCATAATGAAGAAACTATATGTATTTCATCAATTTGACGAGAAGCAGAAGGAATTTAATCAGTAGTTTTTATAAATATGTATTTTATCAATTTAACAAGAAGCAGAAGGAATAGTTAAAATAATCCAATGATTCATTTGTAAAGTTACGATTCCATCATAGAAATTCAAGTTGATGAAATAAATGATTTATGTTAATCAACTTTTAAGTTTCTTAATCTGAACAATCCATTTAATTTTGTGTTAAAATGACGTTTTGTTATTAATTAAACATTTTCATTTCTCAGGTCTACAGAAAATGATATATTTTTTAGCTATTTATTAGTTTAAATTGACTATGCTGATATTTAATTCAATATAAGAAACTATTAGATTATTCATTTAAATGTCCTACTGACAAATCAAAATATATAGATATAATTAATTTATTAAAGGATAATATTTATTTTTGTTGTTGTTTAGAATATCAGACGATGCTAAATTTTTGAGTAACATAAAAATTTTATTTTTTTTGCGCCATTAGAGGATAAAATGTCTACACAGACCACTTTCCGGACAATTTTTTATTGAAATAATCCATGATATACAATATATAGAACAGTTTTTTATTCTGATGTGTTCAAAATAATGATTTAATAAGATTCAAGTATGTAAAAACAACATTGTTTCCAATCAAAACAATATATTCTAATATGTCCGATTGAATGAATAGAACGTAAAACAAATATAAACTATATATTTGAATAACAGTTTAATTTGTTTTACGTTCTATGTAAATGTAAGTAAAGTATTCCAATAACATAATTTGAATAAGTGACGCTATAAATATTACAAAAAAATACTAATATTTTTATTTTAGTATTTTTTTGTAATCAAAGTTGTATAATGTGAATGTTTATTAAGATCAAGGGTATAAATTATTCTAATATATTTCAGTAAATCAAATTAGTTGAAATAAATATTCAGTAAATCGAAGTTGTATTAATAAATTGTAAAGAACAAGACAAAATGTGATATTGATTCATCAATGAATTAGCAAAATAAAAAAATATATATTTATTTGCTGTTTATTACCACTCTGGTTTTAAAATTTATGTATATTTATTTTATAAAAATAAAAACAAGAAATGAGCATGTTTAAAAAGAATAACATAAAAATCAAAGAACCAGAACCAGGACCAGATGTTTTATAAAACAATAAATATGTTGTGAAAATAGTGGAAATACAAAAAGCTACAACTAATAAGACTGTATATATCAAGCATTTTTGTTCAGAATCCGAATCTCTTTTTTCAACTTCTTCCCAATCATTAACAATATTTTGGTTAATTATCATTTAAAGGGGTTTGTAAATTTTTTTAATTAATTTCAAAATTATTATTTTTCTTGTCACGATTATGAATGAATATTGCCGATTAATGTTTTGTTGATCAGAAAAAAATAATGGTTTACGTATGATCATTTTTTTATAAACAAAATCAAGATTTTATTAAATGTGAATGTTTATTAACATTGCGGTTAACAATATATGAATAAATATCCATGTGGTATCTTACACTTTCATGAAATTCCGTTAATATTGCTTTTCTCATTTAAATTTTGTATTTTGATCAAAATATAGTAAAAATTTATTTTTAAATTAACCCCGGTATTATGTTTCATAACACATATTCATTTGTTTACCTACTCACAAGCTAGCAGTGGATTTCCACGGACTACCACAATCCTCGAGTTGGAATCATCAGCAACTTTTTATTTTTCCAAAAAGCAAAACGTAAAAATATTTATTTTTTTCTGAATAACAAAACGTAAAAATATTTATTTTTTTAAAAAAATGTCATTTATTGTTATATGTTATGTATGAATAATACTCTTAATGTTATCAAACTATAACATTTTATCTTTTATCTTATATTTTTTAGTTTTTTAATATAATTGTTTTATAACGCACTAATTTTACTATGATAAACTGCGGCATTTATTTTAAAATTTATTGTAGTAAATTTAGTTTTTTGCATTTTTTACTCAATAAATTATATTTAATTTGCCTGTTTTAGTATTTGAAATGCATTTCATGATTTGGGTAGAAACACAAAAAGACATATTAATCAATATCTGCAGTTCTCATCTATTTTGTGCTAGCTTAAAATTAATTTATGTTATATATATGTGTGATTTATACCCTCAATGTCATGAAACATTCACATGAAATCATTTTTGTAAAAATAAAAAATTAACTCATAACACACAAAATATTAAAACATGAATTGTGCCATAATGAATAAATACATTGATGTTTATAATATTCATCAAATTAAATGTCCGTGCAGGTATTTTATCTTCCGATAGACAAAAAATAAAAATTATCGAATTAAATTATTGCTAAACAAAAAAATTAACAAATAAATAACGGAAAGAAAAAATTTACATTATATTTTATTAAAATAAAAGTATATAAAGCAGGTATATTTGTTTTAATGAAATATAATGTAAATTTTTCAAAAATAAACTATAATGAAGACATAATATAATCAAAATAAAATTTATCAGAACGGTGTGGAAGTGATTAACTATATATTTATAAGATGGCCTAACATAAAGTAAATATTTACGCAAGTCTTTGTTTGGATACTATTAAAAATTTATCTAGACGCTATCTTAATTCGAACATTACAATTTATCTCATTATTTTTTAGCACCCATGAAAATATCTGTTTTGGAACTAACAGACACCAACATCAAAGTCCGTGTCAACGCACCTGTTGCCTTTGCCAACGCCATCCGTCGCGTAATACTTGGAGAAGTCCCTTCTTGCGCTATAGATCAGGTCGAGATCGACGAGAACAACACTGTTCTGGCTGACGAAATGATTTCCCACCGGCTCGGCCTCATTCCTATCATTGTATACAAAGACCTGGTGTTCAAAGAAGAATGCGATTGCAACAAATATTGCGTACGCTGCTCAGTGATTCTTAATTTGCATTGTGAAAACACCAGTACTGTGCCAATCAATGTGACAGGCGAAGATTTGATTGCAGAAAACACTCGAGTTAGGATTCACAACAGCTTGATACTCAAGCTCGCTCCGCACCATTCCATAAAGCTCAAATGTATTGTAAGACGCGGCTCTCCAAAAACCCACGTCAAGTATTGCACAGCAGCCGTAGTTGGTTTTAACTACGATCCTCGTAATGCAACACGGGCCACTAAGCTTTGGCACGAGGAGGACCCAGTCAAAGAGTGGCCTATGGTTAATCAAGAGCCTACTGTTGACTGGAATGAGCCGGATGAGGTAGATATGAACATAGAAGTGGTGGAAGGCACAACCACTCCCAATGATTTGTTGTTAAGTGCGTTGAAAATTATGAAAAATAAATTCAAGGCTATTTACGACTTAACTGAATGATATTCTTGATTGGAAATACAGGATAGTTTATCTAATAGAACATAAATTTATCGTAAAGAAATATTAATTTAGTGTTCTTTCAATATCATATTGGCTTTTTTAAGGATTATTTATTGAAGATTAATGAGATTTAAAGTGTATAAAATATTTATATATAACATAAAATTTAAATCGTGAATCATATTGTCTTTTTAAAGGGATTATTTATCGATATTAATGATGTTTAAAATGTATAGAGTTTAAACCGTGAATCATATTTGCTTTTTAGTCATTTTTTTAAAAGTATTGTTTTATAATTAAAAGACGTTATTTTTTTGTGAAAATTTTTTCTGATTAATTAAAAATGATAATGATGGCTGTGGTATACCGAAGGAATCTACCTGCTAGTTGACAAAAATAGAGGTTGAAGAGATTTGATGCATAAAGCTGGGCTTTATTTAAATTGGTTCATATAATTTTAGAATATTACGTTTGTAGGCGATTCATTATAATTCTCCAAAGTTCTATGGAGACATGGGGCGATTTTAAAAGAAGGTTTAGCCTACTAAACCTACCAACAATTTTGATCAAAAACAATATTCTTTTTGATCAGTAATAATTTAATTTCGCAAAGTTGCAATATATTTTGATCAAATTGTTAAAATTTTGCGGGAAATCATATTGCGGAATGTGGTAGAATACCACAATGGCATTTTGTTCTATCAATAGTTGTTGTATTTTTGTGCTTCTGTATTGTAGGTTTAATAGGCTAAATCATACTTTAAACTCGCCCCATGACTTGGTTTTGCAATCTATCAATGTATATTTTTCAAATTAGATTCTAAAATTTCTAAAAAAATAATTGATGCCAGAAAAGAATTTCGGAGAGCAGGCTCTCAACCAATTTTGTGTATTAAGTAATTAGATTAAACATGTTTGGTAAGTTGATTTATTGCATTTTAGTTTAATGAAAAAAATAGTTTATTAACAAAAACATTTTAAATCACCAATTCTGTACAAAATAGTCTGCTGCAATGCAAAAATGATGTTTTATAAGCAGGGGACTATTCTTATCATACTCTAACAAGCTTTTATTACTATAAACAATGACTATATGTAATACACTGTAATTACATGTAGTCATTGTTAACAATCCTGTTCTCAAAATTTTTTCTGGCATCTGATATTTTTTGCAAAAATTAAAAATTCAATTTAAAGAATAGAAATTGTAGATCTCAAAACGAGCTATGGAGCGACTTAAAAGAAAGGCTTAGCACACAAACATACACATATTACGATTATAACAGTTAACGACTTAATAAACAAAGAGATATGCGTATTTTCATATTTAATACATACGTTTCAAAATATTTTTTTATTAAATCGACGATGAGAAATCATGATTTTATTCTTTGCCTGCGTCTTCGCTGAGTATTTCAAACTGTTCAACACCAACAAGTACATCGGCCTCGAAAACGGCAACCTCGTCACTGTCATTCCAGAACGCGCCGTCAATATCATACGCAGAGACAAAAGCAATTTTGTCAACGAAACTATTTTAGAAATAATTGGACACGGGCCCGTGGATTTCAACAGCGCGAATTTTGCCATTGCAAACGCTGAAAAATACGTCGGTGCGGCTTTCAGCATCACAATGGCGTATAACGGGCTTTTTGTGCTTATTTGTGGTGAAAAATGTGTTTTCGAAATAAATGGGAAGTTTGTCAGAGGGCCATGCAACGGAATGGGCAATTTTACGTATTTTGAAATCAGTCCTATTTTAGGAGTAGGGTCTCAAATATATCATCATATTTTCCGAGCGGGGATCAAAGATAAATCATTTAATCCGAAGGATCCGCTTGTTGATAACTGGGCGTTGTTGACAGATTTAGAAAAGGCAACTGTGCTTATTCCGTACGCGAAGAGATTGAGTTCACGAGAAGACATACGATTAGATGGCGGTAAAGATTACGAACGAATATTTAATTTTCATCCAATTTTAGATTAATTAACTAATTAACTAATTAACGTGGTTTCTTAATGTGTGAGTGATTAATGCGTGAGTGATTAATATATGAGTGATTAATATGTGAGTGATTAATATGTGAGATTGATTAATATGTGATATTGATTAGTAATGGGATTAGTTACTAATACAAGTTATATTAGCAGTTAAATACTTATAAAATACGTTAATTAACTAATTAATATTTTAGTTAACTTATATGAAACAAAATTGCAAAGAAAAAAGCAGTTTATTAATAAAAGTATTTGTTATAAGTATTTTTCTATTGAAATGAACGATATCATAATAAGAAATAAAATAGCGAACTTTCGAATGTATTTATTACGACCGTTTTGTATAGCGTCTCTGTAATAAGTTCTTGTTAAATATTTAATTCCATGAGTATTTTCCTTCGTTGTTGCAAAAAAATTATAAAAATAAGTAATTAAATAACTAATTAACTAATAAAATACAGTGAAATACATAGTAAATATACTGAAATACATATTAAATACAGTGAAATACATATTAAATACATATTAAATACAGTGAAATACATATTAAATAAACTGAAATACAGTGAAATACATATTAAATAAACTGAAATATGAAACCTTTATGAAACTTTTACCCAACGTCCAATTTTAAACTAATTTAACTAACGGAATATGTTTTTATTTTTGGTGACGATAAATGCGATGTTCTTGCTTGAACGAACAGGAAAGGGTTTTCTACGAATAAAAAACACGAATGTCAGTCTAGGGCCTGTAGAAATGGCCACTGACTTTCTTGTGACGAATTGCCAAGCGCCTTCTTTTGCTCTAAATTTCCGCGACAATAATTCTATGAACTCGCTGGACATGTCTGGAGACGAGAAACAGCTCGTGGCACTGGAAATAGATAGAGGCGTGCAACAATGTTTTCGTTTGGTGCTTACAGCGAAAAATGACTTTGTTATAATGCACGGAAGTAAATGCTTACGCTTCGACGAGGAGAGAACGAAACAATTTTACCGAGAAGATTGTGATAGATATCCGACATTTTTCAACGTGTTGTTTGAAACGTCTGTTATACACGGAGAGGACTTGCCTCGCAGCGGATATGGCAGGAAGACAGCTTATAACAGTGTATCGAACAAAAATTATTCGAAAGGAGGGTTTTCTGCGGGAATTGGGATGTACAATGGACGGTTTCAGGACATATTTGGGCCATCGCGGACGGGTACCACAACGATGGACGGGGGTGCTCGTGGCGCGGGCAGTTTCAACAGCCGCGGGTTGTTGTATGGGGACGGTTACGGCGCGAATAGTTTTTCATTTACGAATGCTGGGTTTTACGGTGGATGTGGAAAAGTGCATCACGGCAGCAGACATGCGAAGGGGCATATTCGTAGTAAATACCATCACCATACACACGAGAAGGATACGGAGCATTTGCACAACGCGGAATTGGCTTATAAGGACTATTTTTTCAAAGGCAAAAATGGCAATGCGTGATTTGAATTATACTGTTTAAATAATAAACAGTATAATTCAGCGAAAATAGTAAGATTGGGAATAATAGGTGTTGATTTTATGATTAAAAAAGAAAGCGGACCAATAGAAAATCCAGAGATGATCTGACGGATAAATAGTATAAAAACGAATGATATTGAATTTTAAAATAATTCCGGAAGTTTAAATACTATTGAGTTTCAATATTACAGTGATTTTTATTAATAAATAAATACTATTGAGTTTCAATATTACAGTGATTTTTATTAATAAATAAATACTATTGAGTTTCAATATTACAGTGATTTTTATCAATAAAAATTGCAGTGAAAACAGTTAAATATTTTTTGATCATTTCAGCTTAGCCAGTAATATTATCGCTAATAACTCAGCCAGATTTAATTAAACCAACAGTATGATTCACATTCCATGACAAAATCCATGACAAAAATGCCGAGATTATTTAAGCTTAAATTTTGAGTATAAAAATAAAAAAATATTTTATGCATAAAGTCGGTTGAGATGACAGGAACAATCGTGTCATTACGATAGAAAAATATTCAGACTGCATGGAGGGGCGAGTAATAATACTGCATACCAGTAATGAGCAGTAGGATTTTTACCATCGATGGTAAAAAACATTCCGGTATTTTATTGGATCCGGCCAGTCGATTATGTTTGGTCATGTGATGCTGTTGAAGATTTTTGTGTTTCAAGTTCAAAATTATTTCTATGGAAAATAAAAATACGGGAGATGAAGTCGGTGATACTTATTTTACTAATGCTGGAAAAAACAGTGTGCAGAACGAGTTCCGGAGTGTATTTCAAGCTGGCGAATGGAAACGAATTCATAGGAGTAGATAGTAGAAGCAAAGACCTGACGCTCGTGAGCAAAGGCGACGCGATGATGTTTCGAATACAGGACACGGACCATGCGGGCGAAAAGAAATTGTTGTCCACGGACAAGAAAAGGGCGTTTACGGAGAAAGGGTTCTGGGGATTCAGGAAGTGGTACGGAATGGGGTCGCCCGACCGGAGAAGTAGACAGGGAATAAAAATAGTGTTTTGGGCGCCGAACAAATACATATTAATGAGAGATGATTCGTGCCTAAGCAAACGAAAGGGGATATTCCGGAAGGTGAGTTGCAAGAATCCCGAGACAATAGACAAGTTCAGGATCTGCAAGAACAAACGGTGCAGTAGGAAGAATAATGATTGGCTGCGGAATGACATAGACACGATAATGTCAATATTAATGAATAGCAATATATTTGGAAACGGAGGAAATGACGACGGGATGTACAGGGATGACGGATATTCCGTGTCATCAAGCAGCATGTCCAATGATGTGATATGCGAAGTGAATTGTTACTCAAAAAATGCTAATAAGAATCCATACGCAAGAGGGGGTATTATACATCAGACTCATCGAGTTACATGTTCTAGGATTGTAAGCGATGAATACACGATCCGTATAATTGGTAATTTGAGTTATGCTTTTATTACCAGTTGCCTAGATAAGCTGTTTGTTTTAAGGGGTCCCCCTTAAAAACAATAAAATATGCGAATGTTTTAACATAGGGGTATAAATATTGCTAGGGATAGACATTAGCATATAAATAAGAACCCCGTTACGGGGCGTTGAGAAATATGACTGCAAATGCCATAGGCTGATAATGAAACACGAATTGGTTTCAGGAATCAATACATAAAAATTCGAAAGAAACGGCACAATGGAGAAACGGGACGAGCCTGACATCAATGTAGACGATTTCACGATGCGCGTGTCTGAAATGAAAGAAATAAGCCTGGAGAAAGAAGAGCTGATTTACAAGGCATTTCTGCAAATTGTCGGATTTGGCGAGTCTTTCAAAAAGGTGTTAAAAGAAACGGGTGTGTATGAACGGCAGCAGTTCAACCGGATTCCGCGTGAGTTGAAAACCAAATACAAATTGGATCTGTCGTATAAAAAAAGCACGGATGAAATGAACAGTGATATTGAGAGTAATAGCGATGAGAATATAACTGTGCGTATAAATAGGACCAACGGGGAAGAAGGCGAGAATGGAACTTCGAATGAAAACACGAGTCGGGATGCAGGCAATGCAACGAATACGAGGCGGGAGGCAAGTCCGGCATTATTTGAGAGATTGATAGGAAGTAATTACATAGTGAAGATGGCGATGAACCGGGAAATAAATGACAGTGCAAATGTAAGTGTGTTTGCGTATATCGTACGAAAGGGATACGGAGGTGATGAGCGAGAATACGAAGGAGAGTATGAAATATATTATATTATAGACTACATCCAAAAAATAGCGAAAAATGAGAACAATGACGAAGTGACACTGAGATGGGCAAAGAACTCAATGAAATCAAGCGAGTCGTTTTTTGATTTGCCGGTGAAGAATTTTTTTGTCAACGAGTTGATGTACAAAAAAAACATAGGCTTCGTAAAAAAAATAATTATATTGAAAAAGCTGCATCGACTGCTGGAGATGAAAATCCCAGTGATTGTAAAATCACTGATGTCTGAAAATACTGGCTGTAATAATAATTATTATAATAATAATGACAGTAATAATAATTATTATAATACTGGCTGTAATAATAATAATGACGGTAATAATTATAATGGCAGTAATAATTATACTGAAGACTGTAATAATAATAATGACGGTAATAATTATAATGGCAGTAATAATTATACTGAAGACTGTAATAATAATAATGACGGTAATAATTATAATGGCAGTAATAATAATAATGGCAGTAATAATAATAATGATAGCCCCAAGAGTGTGATGAACTCCGCCTCTCTGAAGTCCTTCGTAATCTTCCGGCTGAGTGAACTGATGACTCGCAGCTACGACAAACAAGAGAAGAGAGTAACTGAACGAATACTGGAAAGAGTGGGAAATGAGAACCTGGTGAAGTGCGTGATCCGGGGCACTGGGGAGGGCATGGGAGTGTTCTTCAAGACATGCCACACGATCGACGGGGTCTACGTGGACGTGCTGGGACAATGCATGGAGTACTTCTCGATGATCACGGACAACGACCTGAAAGCTCTGCTGGGAAGCAGTTGCATCGGCCACCTGTGCCAAGACGAGACGCAGTTCCGGCAGATCGTCGACGAGGCGGTGAAAAGAGGCATTCGGATTCCTGTCGGGAATTTATTCATGCGCCGCAGAAGAAGCAGAAGAAGCTGTTTGCGAATCGACGACAGCAATTTCATGAAAAAAGGGATAGACGAGTTGTTGGTGCAAACGGATGTGGAGAAGAATCTGGTGCCGACGAGAAAAGGCGACTATGGCGGTGGTGGGGCGGCAGATGGCAAACACGAACTGATCGATGCCGACAATAGTCTCGAACCCACGTCGGCTGGAAACAAGCCCAACATCACGCCACTGGAGAAGATACACTATTTGCTCGAGCGGGAGGTCCCCGTGGGTCGGGATATTTTGCGGAAACAGATTCGTTTGCTACGACGCCGTCACAAACTCGCGGCCCACGAAACGAAGCTGATGCTGGATATTTTTGAGCGCGTCGAAGACCCCAAGCTGATCCGAAGGATACACAAACTGACGGGCGACGCCTTTGTCCGCCGGATCCTGCAGACAACGACATACGGTGTATTCTACGCCGTGACGCTGAATTACCTAGCGACAGGGGCCGTCAAAACACACTGTACGGATGCGCAGAGCATAGGCCCGCCGCCTGTGGGCACCGAAGCAGAGATGGAGATACGCTGCCCACAGGCGGCGCAGATGACGAAGGACGAGAGCGCAGAAAAGGTATCTGCCGAGGCGAAGGGCATGGAGGCAGAATGCCCACAGGCGGCGCAGATTACCAAGGACAACACGCTTTGGGGACACATCGTCAGACAACAAATCGCCAGACTGCGACGGCCCGAGCGTCTGGCACGCTGGACCGGGCGTGTTCTTCAGCGGGGCTTGTTTTTCAACGGCTCAACAATTAAACTGGAAAACAAGAACAAGCGGTTCACGCTCAGCTGCAGAGTCGTTGTCGAGTACAGCCGATCAGACAATGTGCTCGTCGAGATGGGCGCTGCCCGACTGTTCGTTCGTCGGAATATCATTTACCTAGCCAACCGTACCGTCGACAAGGAAATACCCATATGTGCTCTACGTGTAACAAAAACCAGCCGAGTGGCCAAGAAAGAAAAAATAAAAATGCCGTCAATGGAGATAGCAATGCTAATTACACAGCCAATGGAGATAGCAATGCTAATTACACAGCCAATGGAGATAGCAATGCTAATAGAGATGCCGTCAATGGAGATAGCAATATAGAAAGCATTACTAATTATACAGCCAATGAGGGTAATTCCAGAGTTCATATAAATAGTATTCATAGTAATTCCACGGGCCATATAAACAATAAAAGTAATTTTTATATGCTGAATTGTTTTGAAAACCAGGCTGTGCGATTCGTAGAATTTACCATCAAACTTGTTTATAATAAAACTACCCTTTCTGTTCGCATCAACGACACAGAGTTCAAGACACCCCTCGTCGACTGTCAGACCATCGCCTTTACACTCTTCGGACGCATGGATTACCTTGTTTATTACCAAAGCAATCTCGTCTATAACTTCTCGGACGCCGCCACAGAAGACATCGAGTTCTACAAACGTGTTGTAGCACCTCTCAGCAAACTGCTGCGTTATCGTCAACGGAACGGTCTATTCATCAACAGTCTCAAGCCATTCATTCTTAATGGCAATATTCTCTGTAAGATGAAAAAAGTTATTCATTACAGGTGAAATATATATTTATTAATTAGTTAGTCAGTCAGTTTATAATAAGTTAGTCAGTTAGTTGGTTAGTCAGTCAGTTTATAATAAGTTAGTTAGTTAGTTAGTTAGTTAGTTAGTTAGTTAGTTAGTTAGTTAGTTAGTTAGTTAGTTAGTTAGTTAGTTAGTTAGTTAGTTAGTTAGTTAGTTAGTTAGTTAGTTAGTTAGTTAGTTAGTTAGTTAGTTAGTTAGTTTAGTATTATATTATATTTATTAGTTAGTTAGTTTATATTATATTTATTAGTTAGTTAGTTTATATTATATTTATTAGTTAGTTAGTTTATATTATATTTATTAGTTAGTTAGTTTATATTATATTTATTAGTTAGTTAGTTTATATTATATTTATTAGTTAGTATTATATTTAAATACTTTAACACTAATTCATGATCAACTGAATGAATTGCATCATTGTTTAATAAACGCTTTTTGTATTTTTATTCCGTTCTTTTTAAAATCATAATTTATGGGGCCCAATGGCTTCAAAGCGCGTGTTATCGTTCCAGACGCCCAGGAAAAAAGCACAGACTCCTCTTCGGGTCGCCAAAAAACCCCCGTCGCCAAACAAGAAGATCATTCTCTCGAAAACAAACTCATCGAAGCTTACCGTGCCGAGAATACAATGCTTCGTTCGCTTTGCGCAGATACGCTTCTTTACCAGCGACTTCTTGGCGTCGCCATCAAAGAACGCGGCACAGGCCATTTTGGTTTCGTTATTGAGCGCGAGTCTTCTACGGGCACGCGCAGACTCGTTTTTGATCTCGAAGAGAAAGAAGACGTGTTTGTTTGTACTCTAGAGGACTCTATCAACTGCAACATCCCTGAATATTTCTACCACGTCATTGAGTTTGAGAAAAAGGCCTTCTCGATGTTTTTTTACAAAGCAATGCAGGCAGTTCATGAAGCGCGTACAAACTAACACAGACTTTACACCATTTTAGAAATCACTGCGAGTACAAATTTTTAAAGCGGCAAAATTAAATTGTTTTTAAAATATTCAATGTTGTGTATGTTTCATAAATACACATACAAAATAGCATTCTTTAAAATGGCATTCTTTAAAATAGCATTCTTTAAAATAGAAATCATACGCCTGAAATCACCTCGGGTAGTAAAAAGACCTCCGGAATCTTTTCTGAATTACAAATTAGATTTTTATTAAAAAATTAAAAAATCTAATTTGTAATTTGTAAGAGGAAGGCTTAGCCTACAAATTTACACATTATATTTGATAGATTGCAAACTCATGATTCTTCGACTCAACACACAAACTTGCAGCATCTCCGGCAAAATCAAAATAAATTAAATTTAACAGCTCAAAAAACATATACATTTTAACGTTGATATCAACTGATCAACGATTTATTTATAAAGAAAAAGGAAAAAATTTAAAATGAAAATTAAATTCGTAAATAGATTTAATTAATTACTCTCAAACTTTATTTCTTTATAATTAAATCATTGATTACTCTCAAACTTTATTTCTTTATAATTAAATCATTGATTACTCTCAAACTTTATTTCTTTAATTAAATCAAGTATCTATATATTTTATAATTAAATCAAGTCATCCTCCATTTTTATCAATTTTTCTAATTTTTCATACCAAAATTCACGGTCATTCTCAGTCTTATACGAAAAATACAACTGTTTCCCATCTAACATACAGGCTAGTCGGTACGGGTACGGATTCCATTTCCACCGTTCCACTCTCATAAGATCTTGTGCGTGTCGCAAGTCCCATTTACCCTTCGCCTGCCCACTGCCGTCAGTCTTATGATAAACAAGCTCACCGTTTTTTTTCAATACAAAATATTTTTTGTGCCAAAAACAGAAAAATATCTGTCGTTTCTTGAAAAATGCCCCTTCGGCTTCAATCATATTATTCGCCCGATACCCAAATATTTCGCTTCCATCCACAGGTCTCAATAATGCTTTAGGAATGTATATCCAATTATCTTCGTCGGTTTTTATATTAAAAGACTCGTTCTTTTCTTCATCAATAACAACTTTTTTTGCGACTCGCTACTGCTTTCCCTATCTTTAAAAATGCTTTCTATTTCTTCCGCTGATTCATCTTCCGCTGATTCATCTTCCGCTGATTCATCTTCCGCTGATTCATCTCCCACTGATTTTTCCTTTATTGATTCATCTTCCACTGATTCATCCTTTATTGATTCACTTTTATTTTCTATTGATTCATCTCCCACTGATTCATCCTTTATTGATTTTTCCTTTATTGATTTTTTATTTTCTATTGATTCATCTTCCACTGATTCATCTTCCACTGATTCATCTTTCAATGATTCATCCTTTATTGATTCATTTTCTGACTCTTCTTCTTTTTCTATTGTCTTACTCTCATCTTCTTCTGACTCGTCTCCACTTTCTCCCGTCTCCTCTTTTTTTATATCAGTAGAATCTCCTCTGCCAGGGATATGCTTATTAAACTTCCCACCTTTTGCTTTCTTGATCATTTCGTCTATTCCCTCTCTTATTTCACGTACTTTTTCTTTTACTGACACATTTCCATTGCTCTTTATTTCAGATCTACTGCTCGTGTCTGTTGTATTTTGTTTCTGCAACTCTTTTTTCTCATCGTTCGTCATTTCGTTTGTGGAACTTTCCTTTTCAGAATTATGATTTTCCGACTTACTTTTCTCGTTTTTACTTGTTTGTTTTTCTTTGACCATTTCTGCCTTTTTATAATTTTTAATTTTATATTTTCGCTTCTTATTTTTTTATATTATTGGTTCATTTTTGATTTTAGACTTTAATTTGTCTGTTTCTTTTATTAACATTTTTTTTTATTTTTCATTGATCAAATAAATATTTAACTTTCTGTTTTATTTTTAGCTTAACTAAACAAACTAAGCTAAAATTTTTATCAAAAAGTTAAATATTCAGTTGTATTCAAATTTGAAAATGTGTTCAGTTTTGTATTTGGCGTCTCAATCGTGTTGGAATCGCTTTGTCGTAGATATTCTGTATTTAAAATTATTAAATATAATTTAATACGTGTCTGCTTTTTATTTTTTTTGACTAATAAACTGATAAATCACAAAAAAATTGGATAAATCACAAATTCATGATTTTCAAAGTCATGAGCGAATTCAAAGCCAGGGCTACATAACACTACAACACAGTATGGAAATGTTTTATACAATAAGATAGGGAATTATAAAAAACAAATATTTAACTAGTTTCCAAAAATGATCATTCAAAAATTTTAATAAATTTTATTAAAAAAATAATAATATGTTAATAATATGTTATATATGATAATAATATGATAATAATATGTTATATATGATAATAATATGATAATAATATGTTATATATGATAATAATATGTTATATATTACACATTATTATTTTTTTAATAAAATTTATTGATAATTTTGAGCCATCTTATCAATAAATACTTAACCGTATCACACTGTTCTGATAATGTTGCTTTAAATATTCATTTTTTCAAAATAATTCCAGTTATGCCATTACTGGAATTATTCAATTCTGATATTTGACATTTTTTTAATTTCGCTAATTAACAAATTTTTTTCGAAAAAATCTTCGAGCCGCTTGGATCGTCCAAAGACTTTCTGAAATTGATTGGCCGACACAAACAGTCTGGACATGTCTTTTGCCGATTTTGCTTTTCTGAATCGCGCAATATAAACAGCTTCCAGATATGGCAATACTTGTTTGCGCAAAAACACACCGTGGAAATCAGTGGCGTCTGTGAAATCATTGGAGTCTTTGCCGGAATTTCCAGAGCCTATTAATAAATTATCAAAGGCCGTGTACAAACTTGTATAATCCGTTGAAAATTTGTTGGAATCTAAATGCGCGTTGGCATGCAATTTGAATTTTACGATAAGATCAAAAAAACACGCTGAGTCGTTTTTCTTAAGCATTGAATTCAACAAAACTGGCAGTTTTTTGGCGAGATTTTGCGATTCATTAAAATAAAAAAGTCGAACGGCCGGGACAAGGGGCAGTCGGGCTTTCTCAAGCAAAATTCCGGCCGATAAAACATATTTCTTGTCCACGACCGTATTTTTAAGCCGGTCTGATAAATAAGATTTGGATATTAGTACACGCCGGGACTCAAATCTCTGCACCGCATGCGAGACATTGTAAATGAGCTCAAGGCCGTCGTATTTATCAAATAAAGCCTCGAAATAGCCGCCTATTTTTCTCTTCAAATTGCTGTAATATTTATTAAGACAAGGCGTTTCATTGACAAACTCTATGATATTATCATTCGTACGATTACAATTTATTCCGCTACGATTTCCACTCCTTTTCCTTTTATACATTTCTCTTATGTTTATCAAAATCAGGTACAATTCAACCATATCTTTGTCGCCGTCCATTTCTGCAATACTGTCTTCAGTAAAACTCAACAGATATTCTAAATCAATATTAATATTGCCAAAAATTATCTGCGCCAAACTCAGGTCACGCGCAAGCTCAACGGCTCCTACATCCTGATTGTAGAACCCAAGCACCCTTGTTTTAACAAACGTGTTGTAATCTATATCTAGTGATGAAAGCACAGGCAAGATTATTTCAAGCAACTCCTGTCGATTCTCGTTGCAGAATCTCGTCTCACAGAACACACGTCGAAATACAATGCATTTTCCATTTCCAACCTCTACCCTTTTATAAGGAGCTAGCAGATTCACTTCAATTCGTCCCGATACTTTATTTTTACAATATCTGTATTTTCTGTCGCATAATTCAACATCTATTTTCGAATTTATTGATTCGATGTATTTTATTTTCATTTCATTCACAAATTTGCTGCTTTCTTGATTCACACTTACTGCTTCTCCTGTATTTTCCAGTATCAACTCACCTTTATATACACACTTGCTTTTCTTTGATAAATTGAGTCTTGTCATATTGTTTTTGTACTCAGGCATGATAATTCCATGCATGTCGAGAATTTTCTTCACACTATTCTCATATTTTCTATTGAAAATCTCATAACTATCGTCCTGGCTGCTCTCTTTTAACTTATTGACTGTATTTTCATGTTTTCTATTGTGCAATTCATAGCTATCGTCCTGGCTACCGTCTTTACTACCCTGTTTAAACCTATTGATCCTATTATTTTCAAGATCTTCAGTTTTAATTTTTTGAAAAAAAGGCTCGATTTTCTCCGTGTTATTCAATGACACAGAGAACTTTGTTTGGTAACATACAGCAAGTATGTCTGTGTATAAACAACACTTGTTCGTCTGTGGTGGGCAAAAGGTGTAATCATGCACTTCTATAGGCGTGGAATTGCACACAATATATCTGCCTGCTATTTTTTCAAATTTTATTTGGGATTTTGAATCCACTGACATTTTTAGGCTAATTACAAAATAAATAAAATATGTGTAATTTAAAGGAGAAACAAAAAGGAGAATTAAAGGGGTTCTATAGAGAACATATTGAGAATATTATTAAATTTATTAAATACTACTTTTATACAGTGTGTTTGATAGTTATATAAGAATATTCGTATATATCATGCTAAATTAAATTTATTAAATTTATTAAATAAATGCTGCTAAAAATATATTAAAATACGAAATTCGTTGAATCATAATCATTTATAACAGCTATTGTGAATGTAATTAGCATTATTTACATAATTCAGTATTTCATAATACAAGCGCATCAAGTCGTGGATGATCATTTAATAAAGAAAGAACAATAAATTGTAAATGTATTTAGTACGACAAAAAATGGGGCGTAAGTACCGGACCCTTGTTTATTTATAAGCTGACAGAGAAATCATCCAGTTTGTGTATACTATAAAAATGGACCTGAGAGGAGTCGAACCCATGACCTTCTACATGCAAAGCAGACGCTCTACCACTGAGCTACAGGCCCTTATATGTGTAATAATATGATGGTTAGTAGTACTGTAATATTCGTGAGTTGAAGCTATGTTTCAATTATGTGACTTGAATTGTAGTATTGTTATTTAGAATGGCTCCAACATTTTATATATGGCATTTACTCACGCAATTGAAGAAATTATTTTGATCAGTACTTTTCAATGTGTCGTGACTCTGTGGGAGCCCCGGTTTGGCATAGCGTTAAATATTAAGAAATTGATTTATTGGATTTCTCTTATCCGATGAATTAAGGTCTTTCTACTTTTATCGGCATTATCTTCTGAGAAATTTATTATTCTTTTAATTTTTCTGGAAATTTCAGAATGCAATCTGAAAGCTTTCTATATTCAAGCGTGGTCGTATCCCTGGTGAAGACAACGTATACAATGGCTTTTCTCTGATACTCTTTGTCGGAAATCCAACGTACGATAAATAAAGACTTTGATCAAATGTGAAATTAAAAAATAAGTGTGATCAGTTGTAATATGACCGTTCAGAGCAGTATTAGCGGAATTGAATGACAAAAGGGACAGAACAGCACGATGGTCGTGAATTTTCATGTATTTATTTAGTTGCGCTATTAAATACTGTTTTGTCTACAAATTGTCATAAAAAATTTGATCAATAAATTCTGATGAAAAAATTAATTAATTATAAATAGTTCTTGCTTATAAGATACCAGCGTTGTTGTCATATAAAACCATAATAACCAATTTATTTATTAATAATAAATTACTAGCGAATACTGTTAACTGTAATCACTAGCAAAAACCGTTAAATAAAAATTAGTACTAGAGTGTGTTATGATACTCATAAGTATTGAATACGGATGCTAGTCAGTTACATCATCTTTATATGTATCCGGTAAATACTTAGAATATATAAAATGCTGTGTCACGACATTTTTGTTGAATACTTCTTTGTCGTACATGTCGATCATCCTGTTATTTATGAACGGCCAGTCCATTGTGCAAATGCTTTTCAATAATTCTGTGGGCTTTCGGAACGACCACGCTTCATAGAATGCCCCTTCAAATATTGTGCTTATTGGACGTATCATCTCAAAATTCTCGGCTGATCCGAATAAGTACGGAAGCAGTTGGTAATCATCAATAGACCAACAGCCTCGTGCTCCAGCAGCCTCCACATTGTATTTCTGCAGATACTTTCTTATCACGTGGAAATATTTCTTCAACACGCTGAACACGTTGCACAGCTTAATTTCATTCCTCACAGTTTTCCCATACAAATAACACAAAAAATTCATCTCGTGGCCCGTGCCGAAATCCATGCGGATTTTATTGCCAAAAGATTCCTGGAAATACTGATCGTTGGTCAACAAACAAATTTTGTCGATCACCGTTTTCATGGCTGCATTGGCGAACCGTGCCGGCTCATCGGACAAATACGTCTTCTCAATAATTTCATCTACTTCAATCAGCAAATCATCCACACAGTCTATCTGCTTTTCGTTTTTCACTGAATTATTTATCTGCAAAATAAATTCTTTTATTCTCAAATAAGCCACTGTCTTGGTAAATTCAATGCCGGGGTTTTTGCCGACAAAATTGCTGTTTAATAGACACTGGGGTATCAGCTTAGTCATTTTCTCGCTTTCATTCTGTTTTTTCGGCGGATTCCGCCCTGAAAAAGAGCTCGATAATTCCATATTATATCTGCTGCAGCTATCTGACGAATACTCGTCGCGTCCAGAACAAAAACCGCTTGGCTCGCTGTTAAATCTGCTGCTGTCTGATGAGTCTTCCTGAGATTTCTCATCAGACAAATCCTCGCTAGTGTGCCTATCTTTCCTTCGTGAATCTTTACCTTTTTCTTCTGAAGAATCATGTGCCATGGGTTTTTTATTTAATTTTAATTTTATCAATTCAGAATTAAAAGCAACTACTGTCGTATCCCACTGACACTGCTATTGGTCAACTGGCATTTCAATTGATCGAACTGACACTGCAATTGGTGATCAGCCGCTTATATTTGAAAAACTGAACAATGTATTTCATCATAGCCTACTTTATGATTCAAAAGACTCGCTCTTTGATATTGTCGAAAATAAGCTGCAGGTAGATCTCTCGGGACTGCCACGATCGCATTATTCACGTAAATAATTCTCAGTATTGCTTTATGGCAGTGTAAAATATTAAAATCAATTATTGATCTTATTTCAAACTTGATGGATAAAATACCTTTATATTTCATAGTTTATTATCAAAATAATAAATATATGTATTATAGTTAGTTAATAAGTTAGTTAATTAGTTAATCTATAATAAGTTAGTTAATTAGTTAGTTAGTTTATAATAAGTTAATTAATTAGTTAGTTTATAATAAGTTAGTTAGTTTATAATAAGTTAGTTAGTTAATTAGTTAGTTAGTTTATAATAAGTTAATTAATTAGTTAGTTTATAATAAGTTAGTTAGTTTATAATAAGTTAGTTAGTTAATTAGTTAATTAGTTAATTAATAAGTTAGTTAATTAGTTAGTTTATAATTAGTTAGTTAGTTAATATATTATTGTAACAACTTTTAATTTTTTTGAAAAAACAGAATTAGTCGAAACTGCTTTATAATTAACAGATACAAGTAGTAGATTATTTTAGATATCAATATTAAATGTGTAGATATTTATTGACATAACAGCATAACACAAGAATATTGACGTATTTTCCATTTAATATTATCTAAATCTGCTTAATAGATATGTTATATAAGTTAGTTAGTTATATTATTAAATATCTTTACTACGCATATGATTACTACGCGGCATATATCATTGAATTATCTTTAATTCCATTTGATAGTTAGTTCCAAATAATCCACTATTTTTGTAATTTCAACTTCCCCCTTTGTTCCACTTTCCAAATCAATCACAACGACTTTGCCATTGGCATTTTCATTTTCTCCGACATATACGATCGCCTTGAAATTGTTCTTGTTCGCATATTCCATCTGCTCCTTCGGATTCACACGCTTTCCCACAAAGGTCTCTGCCTTGATGTTATTTTTCCACAACATTTCCAAAATCCGGATTCTTTCAAAAACCAACAAGCCATAAAAAGACCCAACGTATACACCGAAACTCGCCTCCACATTTTTGAGAACACTGCACAGCCGTGAAACACCCACAGAAAACCCCACACAGGCAGTTTTCATGTTTGATAGTTTCCGTGTTAGTCCGTCGTAGCGTCCACCTCCAATCACTGAGCCAATTCGCTTGTTTGATAACACAACCTCAAATATCATTCCCGTGTAATAATCCAATCCGCGCGCAAGACTGAAGTCTATCTTCATCGCTCTCACATCGTAGCCTTCTAAATACTGCAGCAATGTCTCCATTTCCTCGACTGCTGCTTTGCATTCATCTAATAAATCATTATTATCCACCTCTTCTGCTTTTTCCACACACATCAATTTCCCCTTAATCCACTCCAGCTTATTCTCATTACTCCCCTCACACTCCACAAACTCCTTGACCTCAGATACCTGGCTTCCCGACAATCCCTTTTCCACTAATTCAATTTCCATATCATCCCAGCCCATCTTGTCAGACTTGTCAATCGTAGAACAAATACTCGCGTGCATACTCTTGGATATCTTGCACAGACTCAGCATCCCGTTGATGATGCGGCGGTCATTTATTCTTATTACATATCTCTCGCCAACACCACTCATGATCTCGTCAGCTATTTTTATTATCTCGGCATCATTGAGCATTGGCAGCCCCTCCCCGCATATGTCGAAATCCGCCTGTATAAACTCCCGCAGCCGTCCTGTTTCAAAAGACGGATTGTCCCGACGAAACACATTCCCGATCTGGTACTTCCGCATCTTTCTGATACGATTCATAGAAACATATCGTGAAAACGGCACAGTCAAATCGTACCGTAGCGAGCAAATATCCCCGCCCTGATCTTCGAGATTGTAAATTAGCTTAGATTCCTCGCCGTATTTGTTGCCTAAAATATCCCGAAGCTCAAATGTTGGTGTCAGAATAGGCAGTCCGTGATGCTTTTCAAATATTTGCTTTATTTTCCCAATAAAATCAGCTTGTCTCAGCGCTTCTTTCGGATTAATGTCGAGAGTTCCCTTCGGTGTTCTGAGATTTTTCATGGGAAATAAATTCTTTTTTCGATAAATTTAAATTTTCAGATAATAATCCGAAAATTAGATTACCGCCGTTACATTAAAGGCTATTGATATTTAATATAATATGTGGTTGAGGTAGCAAATCATACTGCTGGCTTTTCAGCAACTTGATTTTCGACTCTTTTTTATAATTTTCTTGTCAGTATAAACACTTAGAAAAACTACTTTGTCAGTTAAAATACTACTTTAGCAATGAAAGCATACGTAAACCATTATTTTTAATGAAAGCAGTTGAAAATACTACTTTATCACTCAATATTAATCGCCAAGAAATCTTAATATCATTAACATCTGCATATAATAATTTGTTGAACAAAAAATTATCATATGCAGATGTTAATGATATCAATATATTCATATTAAAATGCCAATGGTATTGCTGTTATAAAACTGGCGATTCAATCATATTTGCTTTGGTTATTTACAACTGATTGCTTTTTTTATTGATTTCCATTTTTGCAATGATCAAAAAATTTTTGCCTTGGCCGATGTTAGAGTCTGGAATAGAATTCCATTCTTAAACTTTTCTATGGCGGCATTATTTTAATGATGTCCGCAACTCGACCTATTAAAAACACCGCTCCAGCTACCGACTCAACGCTTATCTTACTACTTAATCTTTAATTTCATATAAGTCTTCTTCTTGCTAGCTCTCAATCTAGCGGTACTTGACTAAAATATTTTTAACATTTTTTACGTTGTTTTAATGAAATTTTGAGAGCTGTCAACGTAATAAAAAAACTTAGAAATTATTTTTTTCATTAAATAATGGCAAAATAGAAAATTTAATTTACCGATGTTTCTGATCGTGAAGTTTCGTGTTTTCGCCGCACACAAAATAAATATCGAAAGTTAAATTCAATAATACTAATTATTATTTAATTGTGTTTTCTTTTGTTTATTACTTAAACTGTTTAATTATACTTTTTAATCAAGTCGGGATTAAACTCACATTTTAATCAAAATGTATCGTTTTAAACGTTACAATAAAGAAATCGTGTTGTTCGATGTTTTAATTGTAGCATCAATATTTAAGTAAAACAATAAATCCAATATTCAATTTTAAATACATCATTAATAATTACAATCATTCAATATTTAAGTAAAACAATAATATATTGTTAAAATTAAATATTGGATTTATTGTTTTACTTAAATATTGAATGTTTTTGATACGACAATTTCGAGAAACAGCAATTCATGTCTTAACTGTTAACATTCGACTTCAATTTTAATCCATTTTATTGAAATAATAACTTTATTTAAAAACAAAACAATATCACAGACATAGCTTTAATAAGTCCGATTTGTTTTATATCTATATCATAGTATTAATACTATTTTATTTTGTATATTCATTTAATCATTTTTGTATTCACATTAATATTTTATATTTGTTAACTCAATAATTCAATTTTCTTTATAGAATTTATAACAGTAATATTAGATTAAATAATTTATTGTACCACAGTTATTTAATTGATCATTAAATATTATTTTTAGCCTTTTAATTATTTATATTTATTAAAAAAATATGTTAATAATATTTTAATTTTTTTGTTAATTTTCAAAACACATAAACCCAAAATAAAAAATATTATCATTTATACCAATTTAAAACGTCTTTTAACACCGCATATAATCAGTTTTATTAAACTGTCTTAATCCAATAACAAAAAATCAATCTTTTTATTATAAATATTTTAATTTAATACAATTGTTTTTTAAATATAATTTGATTTACATGTCATTATTTAATCAATTTTTGTCAGATTTGATTTACAAATGTTTATTTATAATGAACAATGCAATTTGTTTTTGCCAATCGCGCCTTTCAAGCTTATTTAATCATTTATGTTATATATAATAATAATTTATACCCCTAATCTTAATAAACATTCACAATTTATGTTTTATCACATTTTTTGTTCTGTTTACAAATCCTTTGACTCTTTCGTATTAGCACACAATGTTAATATATTGATTATTCAATATTTACAATTTAAAACAAAAAATAATTATGATCTTTATTCTACCATGTCATTAATTTAATAAAAAAGCCCCTTGATTCAAAAAATAATTTTATATATTTTCAATTATTCAATTTTCGAATTATGTGTTACAATTTTTCATTAACTATCAAAAGTTATTTAATATTAAATTTGGTTTATAGACATTTTACTCGGCTTACTAACTAATTTAGGTCATTTGTTCAATTATTTGACTTAATCACTAATTAATCAACTACTTACTAACATATCAACTGGTTAATTAATTAACTAATTAACTTTTCTTTATATTTAATTTAGCTAAATGCTATTTAAATTTTATGAAATCAAGCAAAATTTAAACAAGATTATTCTCATTAGTTTTATTTAATAAATTATTATTTGTTTTGTCTGAAATGATATTATAATGCTATATATTAATAAATTATTAATTTTTTATTACTTTAATTAAATACTTTTCAAAAAATCTTAAATTTAAACTGGCACTTATACATGCCTTATGTTGTATGATTTTGCTTTTAGTACTGAAGAATGTGAAGCAATATTAGGTTTGATGAAACTTAATAGAATTTTTATTAGCAGAACGTTTCAACAACAAGGATATAGATGCAAGTCACAATTTCAGCTTAACGTACTAAATGATGTTCTGAAACTTGTGCCTTATCCCAACAGCGAAATGCGCGAAACATTAGGAATAATACTTGATATCTGTCCAAGGTCTATTCAGATTTGGTTTCAAAACACAAGACAGTCGTTAACAAACACGTTAAAAAATTCTTTTAATAATTTGAAAACGGGAAGTTTGAGTACAAAAGATATATTTAATATTGCTATAAAACGAATAAATAATATTGTTACAAAAAATGTAAGATAAAATAAATTTTTTATGTAGACATTCATTAAATACTAATTAAATGTATGTTAAAAGACATCTCTAGCAAGCCACAACATCAATGTAAATGTTTATTCTATCGCTTTGTCTTATATTCTGATCAGCACGATTATGTTTACAAAAACCGTATATAATGAAAAATTTGATATATTAATTAAATTTGTAAAATATATAATCAATCATAAAAATAAAAAATATATACACAAATTAAACTAATAATTATATAAAATTATTTTTTTTCATTCTATTTTAAAACGCATATTTACAAACAAAGAAACATTAAACATTGTTGTGAAACGTGAAACAATTTGCTTGTTTTAAAATGCTGATTTTAACACACAAGCAAATTAAATATCTTGAATGTCTACAATTAATTCTTTATGCTCAATCTGTATGGCCTTGGTTTAATATTTTTTATCAATTGGATTACTAATTTCAAAGATTAATCTAAAAACTAATAAACAAATAATGTTACGTAAATTCATTTTTCACGGCTACAAAATTAATAAAAACAAAAATGTTCAAATCATTAATTAAATTGTAATATTCAAAATCTTATTTGTTAGTTTAAAAATACAAATTAAATAAATAAAACATACATGTTTTTTAACATACAAAATTTATTTAATAATACTCAAGCTTTTTTATTATTAACAATTAATAAAAATATTTATTTTTTTGCTTCTGAAATAAACTTTTAACACAAAAACAAATAAATCATTAAATATTGACAAATTGGTTGACTTTTCAAACATCAAAATACTGTTATTTTACAAAAAAATTATTAAAACTGGTTTGATTTGCTAAAAATTAATTTATTGAAACAGTTTTAATTTAAATGAATTAATTTATTAAAACAGTTTTAATATAAAAATACAAATTTAAAATGTGATGTTTTATATTTTACATAAAAACAATCTACATTCATTAATAGCACATATACATTGTCATTGTTATTTATATGCTGCATTTTTGAATTCATTGACTTTATAATTACTTTATTCATTTTTGATGATTCACAAAATATTTTTAGTAAGTATGATTGAACTTATAATTTAAATTAACCATTATTTAAATAATACATAATTTGTTTTGTAGATGAAAACACTCTATTTTCAATTCTATAATAAAATTTCTGTTCATTATATATTACATTTTTTGAAAATATAAATTTAATTTAGTTTGTTATTTTCACTATTTTATTAATTTTTTAATTTAAAAATACATAAATCGAATTTGATTTTTGGTTTCGTTTTTTAATTTATTTTAAAATTATACTTTCAATAATCAGAACAATTTTCCAAGTTTCAAACAAATACATGTTTATACCGCAAATAATTATAAATACTTATTGTCAACAAATTAAGTTATATTTTTTACAAAACATAACTTTATGTTCAATATTACAGTGTGCGCTCGTATCACACACTGCTTACCAGCATGTTACAGAATTAAATTTTGTCTTATATGTGTTCTTTAAATTTATAAAAATATCGTGTTTTGATACGTTATATGATAATGTAGGCCTTGACTTATAATTTATGAAATTAAATTAATAATAACCTTATTTGGTTATTATTTATTTTGATCTTGGGGTAGAAAATTTTTTCATTTTTATATTTTAAATTTTATTTTTAACCAAAAACATATTGTTTTTGACTTATTCAAATATTGCGATTCGTCAAAATCCTTGTATGCATTGCTATAACAAAACCCTCCACAAACTTTGTTAATAATTGTATCAAGATTTCAAGCTCACTTTTGTGCCTCTATAACTCGTATAAAATGTTTGCAATCTGTTTTAGAAAGTTATATTTATACTTTTTCAAATTTTTAAATAATTTTTTTGTATAAAAATATAATTTTGTTTTTGCAATATTAAATGATTCAATAATTGGCAAATTCGTAACAATTGTTTGCGATAGAATTAATTAAAAGTATTGAACTGACTTCTTTCTGCAACTGTATTGTAAAATATTAAACAGATTTCAAAACCATATCAAATTTTTTACAAAAAAATTTAATTCGAAACTAAATTCAGATTTTAGTAAAAATTGTTTAAAATAAATTGGTAACAACCAGTTCTACAAAACTATAGCATACCAAATTATGATCAAAATATATACTAGAATTTTAAAATATGAGTTTTTTACTTAAATGGTTATAGTGTTTTCCGTGCAGCAATGTATCACTTTTTTGTAATAATATCCCAGATATTATTGTGATGCCACATTTGAATATAGCCGTAATTAAAGCATGGCAACGTTAATCTGGACGCAGTGATATTTATAAATCAAAGATTCAAGAAAAAAGCATAAGATTAATTTATTCTTTAAAGCGAATTAAAAATAAACAATATATTCGATTTTAAATGAACAAAAATGCAAATTAATTAGAAAGTAAGTAAGTATTAACACTAGAATATCATATATTTATAAGAATTATTTTACTAATTGCTTATACCGACGGATACAGCATTCTATGATATTGGATTATAATAACTTTACAGAAAACACAATTTTTTTATTAGGATATTGGATACTGTATAAGCATACATATAGCTAATAAAATATCCTTACACTGATTTAGTCAGAATATTTATCTTTATGCTGGATATTATATCAATGACTACTTAACTTATTTACATTTTAAGACAAAATTAATTGGCTATGGTTTTAAAAAGTTTCTGAAATAAAAAAAGATTTTTTAGAAAATCTGATCTGAAGTCATTGAATTTTTGAATAAATAACATGGTGCTTTCAACGTTTGATCTAACCATTTTTAAAACTGGATTCCAACGTGATCGTTATGAGACTTCACCATGAGCATTTTAATGATTAGTTAACCTTATTTTTTTTGCTTTGTCGGATAAAATGTTTACACAGATCACTTCCGTCCGGTATCCGGTGTTCGTACTGTGGGGTTTGCTTGTTATTTTTTTGCGCTACTGGAAGATCAAATGCATTGCAGGCCACTTTCAGACGGGTATCGGGTGTTCATACTGTGGGACTCGCACTCATTAAAAATTCCCCAGCTAGCTACAGGCCCTGGAGGCCTATCATATTAATTGGGCCTTAGTTCCCGGTTTAGTTAATATATTCAAATTTTTCGCGTAGTGTGAAATTAATTTAAAATGTATCAATGAAAAATAATTAAATTTATTTGACAAAAGTAATACAGACAGATACGTATTTGTTATATATTTTATAAATTTGATTATAGATGATAATAATTTATAATTCTGATGTTAATAAACATTCACAATTGATGTTTTTTGAACACGTATGCATGTTTTTTTGATCAAAATAGATTAATTTGTTGTAAAATTAATTAAATATTTTTTTAGATAATTGCATTCTGACATACAGCAAAATTAATTAACAATTATATTTGTTGGAACTATTGTTTATTTTTCAATATTTGCGTTAACTATTTTACATTTATTTATATTATTCTGTTGTTTTTTATTGTATTGTTTGAGCTACACTGTTATATATAAATTATATGTTATTGATTATTTAAAAAATATATTATTTTTGTTTGCTTGTAAAAGAATATTTTAATAAACAATATATCATAAATCACTAGAATTAAATTAATACAGAACAATTTTAATAAATATTATTTAATTTTTTCAGGGCGCACGACGAGGGACATGGCAGCAAATAACATGGCATCAACCTAATACTATAAGTAACAACCAAGAACAAATGTTAACCTTCAATAAATTAAATTATTTTTTTCGAAAACAAAATAATATTACTTGTTTACATTTAAAAACCTAAAAGTATATTTTCGATACAATAAATAAAAGTAAATATTTAAAACTTTAAATCTATATTTTAAACATATTAATAAATAAAAAAAGCTAGTTTATTAATGATAACGTAGCCATAGCTGTTTTCGTTTATTACTTTTTCTATAAAATTTTAACCTTTATAATTTCACTTAAAAACTTTTTAGAAAAAATTTTGAATAAATAAATTTTCAATTATTACCCTGAGACATATCTTATCATGAGAGATACCAAACACCAAGTAATTAAAATCATTTTTTAAATTTTACTTTAACAAAAGGAAGCCTTTTCCGGGTACCCGAGGAAACGTCAAATGAAAAAGTCAAAAATCATTGTTTAAACAAACTATTTTTTGAACAATTTAAAAATGATGTTTTATAATTATAACAAATTCTAAATCAATGCCGCGCAGATACGGTGGTCCTACAAGACCGGAGTCAACGGAGGGTTTCAGTGAGTATAAGTATCACAGTATCTAATGTCCAGATTTACCTAGACAGCAGTTCTCTATGGGATTTCTTTTTGTTGTCGTAAAAAAATAAAGCAAAATTATTACCTAGAATCAAGGCCCACCTAACTACAGGCCCTGGAGGCTCATAGCTAGGTGGGGGATTTTTAGTGGGTGCGAGTCTCACAGTACTAACACCGGAAAGTGGTTTGCGTATGCATTTTATTCGACAAAGCAAAAAAAAATTATTGTTTTAATTTATATTTTAAATACAATAATAAATTTTGATAACTGAGATTTTTTTTTCAAATTGCATTTGAACTTTAGAAAACTTTTAGTTAATTTAAATATTTAAACAAAATTTGAAAAAATACAATTTTTTTGTTTGAATATTTAAATTAACTAAAAGTTCTCTAAAAAATAATTTATCAACAAAAACAGTTTAAATTGCTGCTGTTACCGACTAGATTGTTACACTAGAAAACAAGTGTTTTAAAAAATTTAAAACCATTTTTATGATTTTCAGTAAAATTTGTTTTTAAAAATATATACACACGTATTTTTATAAAGATTTTATTCAGTTTGTAATTTTTTTTAACATTAATTTTTATCAAATTATATTATTCTATATAAAGACTTTATGAAATTGCTACTAACAGCTTATTGTTATTAAAAACTACATATAAAACAATAAAAGCCAGTGTATCATAAAATTTAATATACTTTGAGTATTGAACAAGCAAACATTTAATTTGAATATATTATTTTCTTCAAGTCATATGTTTTTAAAACGTAGTAACCGAAATACATCATATTATATTTAAAATAATTATGTCAATGTTATGTTTCTTGCCGCAAAAAAAATAATAAATCATTGAATATCTTAGTCAAATAAATAATTTATTGAAGGTTAATATTTGTTTTTGGTTGTTATTTATGGTATCGGGCTGATGCCAAGTCCCTCATCGTATCTGCCGTGGATGTTTCTTTTCTCAATCAAATAATTGTAAATGAAAAAAATAATTAATCAAAAAGCTAATCTCCAGACTAATATCAGGAAGTATCAAAAACTACAGTTCAGTGAAAGGATATATTTCCTGAATTCTGGAGTCTACTCCGATCATACCTTAGTAGGGTTATATTACCAACAAAAATAGATGTAAAATTTTGACGGCAATCATAAATTATTATTTAAAAAATTTGTTACATAAATTATTTTGAAAACCATGTAATTGTAAAAAACACAATACAAACTAGCAAAAATGAATAACAAAAACTCGTTTACAAACAATATTAAAAAAGATAATTCTTAATATTTTTAAAGCATTAGCTTTTTGTCCAACTTTAATTATTTATTAAAATTAAATTAATAAAATTGTAGATCATATAAAATTAATACACATGTTAATTAGTGCAAATATAAATTACACAATGGTTAATTATATATAATTTAGATTGACAAATACGTCAATTGTTAATAAATATATCTTACTTGTACACACATCAATAAACACAGTTAATTTAATAGAATATGTAAATTAACAAACACAACTCGATTTAGTAGAATATGTAAATTAATAAACACAGTTAATTTAATAGAATATATGTAAATTAACAAACACAGCTGGATTTAATAGAATATATATATAGACTAACATATACACAAGTTAATTTAGTAAAGCATATGTAAATTAACAAACACAACTCGATTTAATAGAATATATACACGTCATGTAATTAACTTATAATCATAGTTTCCACGCATAGTTATCTCAATCAAAATCAATCACAATCTTCTAAACAAAAAAATATTTTTAAAACCCGCCAAAAATTATAAATAAATAAAATCAGAACCATCCCATGGATCAATCGATGAAAAATACTGTTCATAGCGCCCAATTACCAGAGCCATTGCTCAATGATGACGAAAATAGATACGTAATATTCCCAATAAAATACCTGGATATTTGGAATTTTTACAAAAAAGCTGAGAGTGCTTTTTGGACAGTTGAAGAAGTCCGATTGGACGAGGACATGGACGATTTCAGGTCGTTATCAAAAGATGAAAAGTTCTTTGTTAAGCATGTCTTGGCATTTTTCGCAGCCTCGGACGGTATTGTCAATGAAAACTTGCTGGTGCGTTTTTCTAACGAGGTTCAGGTGCTTGAAGCGAAGTATTTTTATGCTTTTCAAATGACTATTGAGAATATCCATTCAGAAATGTATTCAAAACTTATAGAAACCTATATAGAAGATAGGACTGAACGTGATTACTTGTTTAATGCGATAGAAACCATCCCTTGCATTGCCAAAAAGGCAAGCTGGACACGAAAGTGGATTTCGAGCAATGAATCTTTTGCCACACGTCTTGTTGCGTTTGCTTGTGTTGAGGGTATTTTTTTTCAGGTTCATTTGCCGCGATATTCTGGTTAAAAAAAGAGGTCTTTTGCCAGGACTCACATTTTCTAACGAACTTATATCTCGTGACGAGGGCTTACACACAGACTTTGCTTGCTTCCTTTACACACAATATATTGTTAACAAATCATCATTAGTGACTGATATTGTTCGTGAGGCTGTAGAAATAGAAAAGTCATTTTTATCTGAAAGCTTACCAGTTAATCTAATCGGTATGAATTGCAAATCTATGTGTCAGTATATTGAATTTGTTGCCGATAGACTGCTGTATAATCTAGGAATGCCAAAAATATACAATACCACCAATCCATTTGATTTTATGGATAACATATCGCTTACTTCAAAAACCAATTTTTTCGATAAACAAGAATCCAACTATCAAAAAGCATTTGTGGGAATTGAGAATGAGGATTGTAATTTTTCGATTGATGAAGATTTTTAATTAATAAGCTAACAATAAATAATTAAAAACAGTTTATTTTTTAATTATGTTGTCATATATGATAATAACTTACATCGCAAAGATTAATAAACATATGTTCTTATTTCAACAAGAGGATTGATGCAATCGGATTTTTTTATTCTATTTTAGGTGTTTGTCTAAAAACACAGATATAAACCAAATATTTTTATAAAATTACGCCCACTTATTGCTAGATATTTGATCAAGATTCGTGGGCTGTTATAAAGTTTATATGTATTGTAAAACAATAAGATAAAATACTTTTTAATTAGCACAATATGAAAAAAATTGTAGACAGTAGTAAGTTTATAAACCAATCTACGTGGCGGATGGAATTACTAAAAAAACATTATTATTAACTAAATTAGCTTTTCGGATAAGGGTGTGTGTATTCATCTTCAATAATCAAAGTTAATGAGGTATTATAGGGGTGTCAGGAGTTTAGAAAACATCATTTTTGCATTGTAGCGGACCGCATGGTTGGTCTAAAGCAATGGTTTTTAGTTGTTTTCATTAATAAACTGATTTTTTAAGTTAAAGTATAAGAATACGTTTGAAAGTATTTTACCGTTGGGCACCAAAAACTGTAGTTATTTCAAACTAAGATAGGCATTAATTCAGAGCTCACGGAAATAACAGCAGACAAATAAAGTTATAAACTAGAACTGAGATTGATGTATAACGCAGGAATAACAGCATAATAATAAAATAGTTTAATAATTTAAGTAGATATTAATGCAGAATTGTAACGGCTGATTTGACCAATTTAATTATTATTAATTTTTAATAAATAATCTACACACTGCAACCATAGAAGTAGTAGTAACAAAAACAGTAAGATATAAAACATAATATCCATTAACTGTTAATTGAACTTTTTAATTTAAAATGTAGCAAGGTTTTTTGAACTTTTTAAATTATAAACGTTTTTTTCTGTGCTTGATTTTGGTAAATTATTGGGTTTTATTTTCTTGAATTTCAAAATTATTTTTATAATGATAAATAAAAATGGTGTCAATATTCCTGCTGCTATTATCATTTGTATGCTAGTTTTATTTTTGATTTTCACAAACTCATTTTTATAAATATTTTTTAAATTCAAAGTATCCGTATTCGAAATAGTTTTTTTTAATTCAGAACTAGTTTCGTTGTTTTTTTCAGTATCGTCGTTATTATTTTCTGTAACATTATTTAAATCATTTTGAATGTCTTTTAAATCAAAACCAGTTTCGTTTTCCCCATTGTCAATATCTTTTAAATCAGAACCAGTAATGTCTTTTGGATCAGAACCAGTAATGTCTTTTGAATCAGAACTAGTTTTATTTGTCTCACATAACGCAAAAGATGCTTCTTGCAGTTTTTTCGGATTTTCTTTATCTGTTATTTGTAAACTTGATCTATTTAATTCTTCGATAATTTTTTTCAATGCGAATCTTTACAAATTTAAAATTTTCTATAAACATTTCTTCTTGATAATCTTTTTCAAAAAACCTACTAGATACTTGGACTCTTATATCATCTTCGTTAAAAAAAATTAACTCAATACTTTTTTTTATTCGAATGGAATTAACAAATCTTGCTTCAAACTCAAAATTATCAAAAAATGCGATTGTATTTTTTGTTTGTATTCTATTAAATATCAATTTATGTAAACAATAAACACAAATTTCTTCGTGAGTTAAAGCACTTTTTTCTATTTCTTCTTTACTTCTACATCCATCAATATATTTGATACTAGTTTTAGCAAATGAATTTGCAACATTTGCTTTTTCTGAGTCATCACTTCTTAACAATTGAAAATATACTATATTTTTCTGATGCGTTGATGATATTTCAGGCACGTTATCAATCATTTTATTTGCTAAAACATCTTTTTTTCTTATTAACATCACCTTTGTATCCTTTAAATAACAACTTAATTGGTACGTGTTTGTCGGAAATAACACGGCCTAAAGAAGCATTAAAAAATTTTTCGAGTATATTTTCACATTCACATTTGTCTAAAACTGTTTTGAAAATAAAATGAGAATTTTGCTTGTCAACTTTTTCTGATTTGTCGTTGTTGGTTAAGCTTCCTGATTCTACCGATTTAATTTTCTTAATTATATTAAAAAAGCATAAACTGACTTTTAATAATTCTGATTTCATTATTGGGTAATATTTTTTTATTAAATATTTAATAAAAAAATTTTACTGATATTTTATTATCATTATTTTGGAAAATCAAGTACAAATAAAAAATTTTCGATTTAATTAATCAATTTTTGCAATATTTGTATGTATAGATATTTATAAATTACAAAATAATTTGTTATAAAACATTTCAGTAATATTTTTTGAGTTTTTTATAAAATTAAAATATACATATGTATTTTTTAATTACGATTTTTTATTTAAAATTTAATTTTTTTTAAATTTAATACAAATTTTTTAAAAAATTTTTTTTAACATCATTACAAAATAATAAATAACAAACTTGATAAATGTTAATTAGTATGTGTCGGACTCATAGGTTACCGACAAACTTAGTTGGGCAAGGAGAACGACAGATCCAGTTATAATATAAAATAAAATTGAATTAATTTATTCAATTTTCTTTTAAAAAAATTATTGTAAATAAAAAAACTCATTTTAAAACTAATAATTTTTGAATTTTTCGAAAAAAATTATTATAAATAAAAATATAATTTTTAACTCAAAAGAGGAGCATAAGATACAACAACTTAACAATAAACATTCCATAAACAACTATTTACAACATACAGGCGCAATATACAGTTTGGTCTTTATATTTTAGCTCACTGCTCCTCTTCGGCACGTATACCGAGAGACCGGCACTGTTATTAAAAAGATCAAAAATCATATTATTTTTTAAATTTTGTCGAAGTTGTTTGAAATTCTGTTCTCCAAAATTATTTTCTGACATTAAGATATTTATTTATTAAATTTTAAAAATACAAATTCATGATTCTTCAAAGTTTCTGGAGTCATGAAGAGCGACTTTAAAGAAAGAATTAGCACACCAAACCTACAACAGTCTGATAAAATAAATGGTCTTATTTAAATCAAAAATTATTTACTAAGACAATTATTTATAGTTGTTTTTTTGTTTATACGTTATAAATGCAAAGAAACATTACTGGTTTCAAATCATTAATTAATCATTTAATTTACTTTTTGCAACTGTAACATTTTATTTTAAATGAGATTTTTTTATAAATTTACATCACAGTGTTCTCGGTTCTAACGGTAATGGACTGGAGTAGGAGTAAAGATTTAAGATGTGAATACCAGACTGTCTCTTGTGCCTGTTTATTGTAAATAGTTGTTTATGAAATGTTTATTGTTAGGCTGTTGTATCTTATGCTCCTCTTTGAGTTGAAAATTATATTTTTATTTATAATAATTTTTTTCGAAAAATTCAAAATTAGTTCAACTATATTTTTTCTAATTAAATATGAATTTTTGGCTTTTTCCTTGTTAAGTTTGTCGTGAAGTCTTGAATCCGACAGTAACAGACTAAATAGTTGTTTAAATTAATAACTTTCAATGGTTTTAAAATAAATTTAAATATTCATAAAAATCGAATAAAAAATAAAAAATTTACATTCCCATTATGATTTATTTCATTTTAAATTTTTTTAAGTTGAAATGGTTATACGCTATTGATTCAAATTAAATCAATAGACTTGTGCGCCCAAATTGAAGATTTAAAATCAAAATTAGATGAACATATCAAGAATTTTAATTTAGTGTGTATTATACTATTGAAACTTTCAGACAAAAAATAAAAAAAATTGTTCTTTCCCATTACTTAAAATGCAGAAAATGCGAAAATGAGTCAAGATTTTTTAAAATCAAACAAGTTTACTTATTCAAATTTAAACATGGTAATATTTCTAAGTACTATTATATTTTAATTTGTAAATATTGTTTAAAAAAATGCGAAGAAAAAATTTTTAAGTGGAATAAAAGCAAAACTGAACTTATTAAAAAAATATTAAATATATGTAAAAAAAACAACTGTTATACAATGCACATTTATAATAGCGATAACAATGGTAACAATGATAACAAAATAAAAGAAGAAGAAAATTATGAAAAATATTGTATATATTTTTTTTGCCAAGCATTTTGTAACTTTATTTTATAATTTAAAAAAAAGAAAATTAAATCGGTAAATATAAATTTCAAAGTAATAAAAATATTTGCTTTTCACATGATATTAAAGGCTTATCATGAAAATATTTAAAATTTGAATTACAGTCGAATGAACAATGGATTTAAATATTTTGATGACGTTAAAAACGAAAAACGTTCTTCATCATTAACTAAATTACTCCAAATTAAGTTTTATAATACCCAAAAAAAAGATTTGGTAAAAAAATTTTGAACGAGTATATTAATTTTTGTAACACTATTGCAAATGATGAACATTTATATATTAAATGCTTTAAATCCCATAATTATACAAATTACTCACTTATACATAGAATAAATTATATTTTTTGGAAAAAACCAATAAACCATGAAAATGAAAGTCTAATGTGGTTTAAAGATAATAATATAATAGATTTTGAAAGCTCATCTGAAGTACTAAATCCAGATCATCCGGATGCTTTAAAAGGAATAAATCAAACAGTTTCAAAACAGGAAAATCTGAGAGTGGCTACTAACATTATAGAAAATAGTTTATTTCAAACTGAGATAACAGATAATGGTGCTTCCAATGCAACACTATACAACAGATAATGGTGCTGCTCAACCATACACAATACAATATTATACAACAGTTAATGGTGTTGTTCAACCATACACAATTCAGAATATATTTGTTTAAAATTATTATTTTCTGAAATTTTTAATTTTGAAAAAAAAACTTCAGAAAATAATAATTTTGAACATAATAAACAAAACAAAACAAAATTCAGATTTAGAGATTGTCGTAAAGTATCACGTTTTTGAATATACCTTTAATAAATACTTTATTGATGATATTCTTGATTTCTTACTTCTTAAGGTTACAGGTTAAAACTATTATTTATAGTTTTAAATAAAAAACTTATTTTAAAATTTTGAAATAATAAATTATTGTGGAAGTATTGGATTATCCGTTTGTTGGACGATTCTATATTCCTTGCTCCTTTTGATATTTTTCTATACGAAAAATATAACGTGAACGCTATGTTACGTCGGACATGGTTCTAGATGATTTCTAGTAAGTTAATTTGCATTTTTCTGAATTTAAAATATTAAAATTAATTTTGTTTTGTGTTATATCATGAATGTTAATGTAAATAAATATTAAATCAATTCAATGTGACTGTGGTAGTCACGTGGGGATCTGCCTGCTAGTTGATAATTTACATATATGGAATTAAATAGGATTGGTTCATAAGCTGGGGTTTATTTAATAATAGGTTTTATAATTTTGCAGTATTGAAAATTTGATCAGTAATAATATAAATTCCCAATATTGCGGACGTGGTGGTTACGACAGTGATGGTAGGTTTAGTAGACTAAACCTTTTTTTAAATCGCTCCATGATTTCATAAAACTTTGAAGAATTATAATGTATCGGTCTACAAACAACGGTGGTTACCACAGTAACCGAAAATATCAATGCAATATATGCATGTTTTCTCAATATATAATTAAAAACCAGATAATATGATTTAAAAATATTAAATACTGGTGACAGACCCAGGCTTAGCGACAAACTTGGTTAGGCAATGAGAGGCAATAGATCCAGTCATGATATAAAGTTGAATTCATTTATTCAAAAGGTTGGTTGAGAGCCGCTCTCATAAATTCTTTCTGAATAAGGGTTTTATTTAAATTTTTTTATTTTAATTTAAAGAATATAAATTTAATAGATTGCGATTTTATGATTCTTCAAAGTTCCATGAAGTCATGGAGCGATTTAAAAAAATTATTGTAAATAAAAATCTCATATTAAAACTAAAAAGTTTAGAATTTTCCATAAAATTTTACTATAAATAGAAATTTAATGCAAATGTTTATTAACATTAGGGCATAAATTATTATCATATATAACATTTTATGATAACTTTTACTCCCAAGATCCACTAACAATTCAAGTCAGATAAACTTGGCTGAATTATATACAATTAGTTTACTATAATCAAACCTGAAACATTCTGTTCTGAAAATTTTTATAAAAACACAAGCTCTGAAAAGAAAGACAATAAATTTTAACATACACAAATAACGTTGCTTAACAGAGTGTTGAAACTGACTATCGGAAAATCAAATAATTATTATTGTAAAATACGTATTATATAATACCCAACTTTTTTTAAAAGTAAAAATTAACGCTATTTTAACAAAATTAAAAAAGTTTTATAAAATTAAATTAAAATTCAAAATATTTTTATTAAATTCTGATTTAGAACATTATGAATCGTTTATATTTAACATTGTCCCATTTTATTCTTTTTTCTATCATTTAATTATTTTTTGATCTTAGTTTTTTTAAAATATTTGGATATTTTTGTTATTGTTATTATTCCATCTCCTCTTATCAATAATTCTCTATTGTCATTTGCTGTCTGTACAATTAAATTAAAATGCTTATCATAAGCTTTGAGCTCTCCCGTAATTATATTATTATTTCTACAATGAATAACCACAGTTTTCAAAGTTGACATAAACCCTTTAGGTGAATTTGTCATTATAAGGTAAAAATTGTTATCAACAAAAATTAAACTGTTTTATTTACAAATTGATTAATAAAATTGCAATCATATATAATAATAGTACAAATTTAAATAAATAAGAAATTAAAAAAAACATCAAAGTATATAAATAACATTATAACTGTTGCTTTTAAAAAAATAGTATACTAAAATAAACTCAATTTGTATAATAAATAACAATATAACCGTTGTTTTCAAAAAATGGTTCTACCGAGATTCGAACTCAGGTCGCTGGATTCAAAGTCCAGAGTGATACCACTACACTATAGAACCATAATTAATTTAAATCATTAAACACAATAATATTATAGGTAAGTGTTAGCATGTTTTGGAATTATAAAAAAATTAAATTATCAATTTACAAATAATTTTTATTTAAAAAATACTTCCGGTAATTAATCAATTCAAATAATTTATATTTTATTACATGCTAACACTTAAAACACTTTTTTGATACGATATTGACATAAAATTTATGACAATTTCTTTATTAAATATAATCGTAGCCTTTGACATTAAATAATTGATATGTCTTCATACAACTGACATTTTTATATACAAATCTTATATATTTCGGTTGATGCGACCAAATAACTCTATCTTAATTTGTATTGGTGCGTCTTTAATACAGTCATTAAGAATTTAAGATAATGCCATTATACAATAATTTTATGTTATATATTTAACGCATATCATTATGATGCGCTCATATATTTATTTACAGCCATGTTTCAATTATGTTATCATTGTAATATATATAGTTGTTTGAAATCCTGTTCTCTAAAATTATTTTCTGGCTTCAGAGTATTTATTTAAAATTTTATAATCTATCAAATTTCAAGATTATAAATTTGATAGATTATAAATTTATCATTTCAAAGTCCCATGAAGTCATGGAGCGACTTCAAAGGAAGGTTTAACGCACTAAACCTATAACATCTATTATCATCCGTTTCATGAACGTCAATATCTTATTAATTTGCCTATATAGGCGCTCTATTGTATCACAAGTATTTTTATTTTCGAACTTTTTTTGTCCTAAATGACAAAGGTATATAAAAAAACACCAAAAAACATACTTGTATTATGCAAAAACATTGGTTATTACCCTGAGACGGACGCATTAGTAGATTATGAGCCACAAGATAGAATATATGACATGATTATATGTGTAGATAACTGTTTAAGATTGTCAATTAAATATTATGATAAAATTGCAGAGTCCGAAATATGGTTTGAATACGGAAATACATTTACAAAAAAAGTATTTGAAAATGCAATGCAGCATTATAGCGAATGTATAATAAACAACGGGTTGTGACACAAAAAATATTTTTGGGCATTTATATTCTGGTAGATTAGGAATAAACTAAAGTAGAGTTAATTAGAAGCAGCAAGATGCTCAACAAGCTGTTAAAAATAAATTTATAGAGCATATGCGATAGAAAACAAATTAGTGAGATGAAGGTTTGCAGTGTAGTTAAATTTTTCGTCAATAAAATAATTTTTTTCAAATTTCAATGAGTCAAAAAAGAAGATATAAACTAACCCCAATGGAAAATCTCAATAAACTGCTTGATGATATTGAAGCAGCCATAGAAGAAACCCACGACAATCCAAAAGATAAAATATGTCATGAGTTACATAAATTATATACATATCATGCTTTAGACATATGTGTTGGAAAATTAACAAATAATTCAACACAACCTGGAAAAGATGGTATATCAAAACTTAAATCATATTTCGAAAGAATCAAGAATTTAGAATTTGAATAATAAGTAGTCTGTAAGAAATATCATATAAGCTGTAAATTGTTTATAAAATAGCCTCGTAAACTAAATTTGATCAAAAAATAATGTGGTGGTATTTCTTTCAGAGTTAGAAAATAAGGTTTTTTTGGAAAACATGAGAGAAATATAATTTTTTAATTATTATTTGGTACTCTCATGAGCCCGTATAAGATATAAATGGACTTGGCATATTTATTATTACTGAGCCTTCCCTTGTGAGGTTTTTTCTTATCACATTTTGATGATTTGTATGTGAATTTTAATTTATTATTTTTTTTTGCCATTGGAGGATAAAATGCCTACGCAGACCACTTTCCGATTTAATTCGTTATATCTTTTGCAAACACAAGGGTAATTAATGTTGTGAGTTTACTAGGCAACCTTCCTATAAAGTCGCTCCATGAGTTCATAGACTTTGAAGAATCATGATTTTGTAATTTCTCAAAATATGATTTTTCAAATTAGATTTTAAATTTTTTAAATAAATATTCTTATGTCAGAAAAGATTCCTTTGAACAAGATTGCTAGGCTTTAAAAATATAGATAATTATTATAGTGTAGGCCGGCCATTTTATACTCCAGAAAAAATATATATAGCGTATATTAATTACTATAATGTCTACGTTAATTACTATAATGTATAGGCTAATTAATATAATTTATACGCAATTACAGAACAAACACCATTGAAAATCAAATAACGATCACTAAAATAATTTATTCTTTATTAGACTTTCTCTTGGCCTTCATCTTATTTCTTCTATCACTACCAAAGATCTTAAGCTTCTTATTCTTCTCTTGTTTCTTAATCCTTCTATTAATCTTTGACTTGACCTCACCAGTTATTTTCGCAATTACATGTTCCTTTTCTATATCTTTTAAATCTTGCATAGAATTATAAATATGAGCATATGCAACTGATTCGTTGCTACCAAATCCTGTTTTGATGCCAAAAACATAAATTTGAGAAGCAGGTAAAGAATAGCTTGAGCTTATGTTCTCAGCCATTTCTTTTTTAGATGGCGTGGATGTTTTGTCGTGATTCACTGATATTTCCAATTCTCTTCGTTTTAACAACGGATTGTTTTGAGATTTAACAACTCTTATATCAAAGCCGCACATTTTTGGGTGTAAATTTTTTACAAAAAAATAATTTATTAAATTTCAAAAAGAAATTATTGTGTAAATATAAATAAGGATTTATACGTTGGTAAACTGTATACCCGCTGTTTAAACTGTTTATATACATTAAAAACTTATTATATTTATTTTTTTACATTAGATTTTAATATAACAATTTATAATTTCAAATATATTTAATCATAAAAAATTATATATTTTTAAATTACACTATTTTTATTTCTGCTGTATTTTAATTGCCTTTAATTAACTTATTGATTCAAGGCAATTTAGTTTATTTTCTAAATACTTTATATTTTATTTTTGACTTTTAATATTTTTAATTTTAACACTTTCTATTTTCATAACAGTAAAGCTTCTTCCAAGATACTTTTCAAACATTCAAATAGCTTGTCTCTTTTCGAAACATTTTTTAAAACATTTGTCGTTTAGATAAATAAATTCAAAAATTGTGGTGTTTTATTTTATATTTCGGTTTTGTTTGTCGAATGAATCTTCAATAAAGTTAATTTATCGATAAGACAAGGTGTAACTTATTATTCAGAAATTTAAATTTCTTAGATATTGGAAGGCTTCAATTGCAGAAAATTAATTTTGTGATTCAAATATATAAAACCATATATATTCTCTATACTTTCGTTTTTATACACTTTTAAAATGCCTATAAACAACTAAAATCAGCTGTAATCTAGTATTTTCATAATTATACATTTTTATAACGCCTAAAAGAAACTAAAATCGGATGTTCATTCAACAAATAAAAATCAATTCTCTTTTCAATCTTCGCAATAAATAAAATTTAATTTGTTGAATCAATAAACAAATAAAAATGCAATCATTGTTTGTCATGGGTCTGTGCAGTATTTTATCCTCCAATGCCGCAAGAAAATTATTTATTATGGTTTAAGATGGAAAAATGATTGAGTATCACGTGACATGTACGTATAAGCATTTGTCATACGAAACATGAAAAAAATTATAATAATTTTTTTTTGGAATGAATGAATGCAGTCAAAACAATTTCTGATCACAGAAAACAAAGTAGAAAGCAGTGAAATAAAAAAAATATAGAAATGTTTTCCCTGAAGAAAATGCATAATTCAATAAATTCTAAAATATATGAGAAACAACAGTATAATCATACGTCCAGGGGGCAGGTGCTTATTGAAAACAATATTTTCAAAATATACGTGTATGTGCATTACGACGCAACAAAATTGCTCATGGCCAAACGGACCTTCTATGGATTCAACATATATTCAATACAGGAAAATAACAAATTGATAGGAAGATTGGATGCGAACATATTTGGGACGAAATATAAATTTGTCAAATATAAATGGAACGAAGGGAAGAAATCTAATGAAGCCGAAGAATCTATTGAAAAAAATAGCGATGAATGTAATCAAGAGAAGACGAATGAGGAATTGTATAATAACACGCTTGAGATCAAATACGCAACATCGTTTATTCATAGAGGCAAGCCGCGATCATTCATAGTATATTTGAATGATACGGAGCTTCACAATAAAAAACCATATTTTAACAATGACACATTAAGTTACAGTTTAAATTTTAATGGACGGATAACGAAGCCGAGTGTGAGAAATTTTCAGATTGTACATCCTTTAGAACAGAATTATATTACGTTGATTTTTGGTAAAGAATCGAATGATACGTACATTTTAGATTTTTCCTTTCCATGGGTCACAATAGATGCGTTCTGTATGGCTTTATCAGCACTTGATCATAAATTCGGTTGCGATTGAAAAAATTTTACATTTACAACTGACTTTAAAAAGCGAAGTAAGAAACCCTTGTAAAAAACTTGATATGTTCAAACAAAATTGTAAATAAATATTTTTATAGAATTCTTATTATATTTTAGATTAATAGATGTATTTATGAGAAATTAATATAAATGCAGGTATTATTTATTTAAGAAAAAGAGCATGAAGGGGTATTATTATTTTTTAAAACACAATTTTTTCGATCGGGAAATATTTACTAACATCCAGTGATTTAAATGCCTTATTATTTTACAATAAATAATAAGGCATTAATAAATACAATGTGTAATAATTTATCCTCTCCTCACTGTTTATTTCCATAATTGTTTTCCCTATACTTTCAATCCGTCTATTGGTTCTCTTACAGTTCAAACTATACCCTCGCTTGTAATTACATCTCACGAATGACCCTGATTATTCCCTGACGGCCATAAAATATCCCAAATGGTTGGTTTATTTATTTCACGGAATGACGTCTTGAAATCAATTATGGATTTCCTATCGATCCCAGGATCATCCCTGTATATATTCGAAAAATCATCCTTGTCTATATATCCTTTGTTTTTTCTGTCATACATTTTAAACAAATATTCTATTTCTTCTGTATTATTATTATCCTTCTCCATCATCTTGTAAATTTTTTTCAAAACTCCTCGCGTGAGTTTGCCGTTTCCATGCAAATCAAATATGCTAAAATAAAAATTGCATCTTCTGCGCCAGTCCGTTCTCTCCGAAAAGATGCCAAGAAATTCCAAAAAGCCTTGAAAATTTATTTCTTTGTACATATTTTTTGTTTCCAAATAACTAATGATCAAAACACAGAACGGATTGGCATCCAGCTCGGGTATTGATTGCAGATCCATATATGTTAGAAATCCCGAATTAAATTTATCGAGAAAGACGAATCTGCTGTACAAAATCTCTATTTCTTCATTTTCAAAGACGGTTGTTTCTGCTAAATGGTCTATTTCTTCTTCGGTAAGTCTAATATTACTGAATAGATGCATTTGTTAATAGGGTACACTAATTTTAAATTTAATATTCAAATTCTAATTTCGAAATACTTCCCGTGTTCTTATTATATTGTTATTTTTTGCACTGATTATGTATAAATCAGTTCTTATTTTATATCTTATTCTCATTTTATATCTTATTAAGTTTCCAATCGTGAACGTGATATTTTTATGCTTTGATAAATTTTTCAAACAAAAAAATAAATCCTTTCAATTGAACGTATATCTAAAATCTATACATGAAATATTGGCTTTTATTTTTATTGCATTTCTATTTTCATATTTTACCATTTAATACAATGCTTATTTTCAAAATCGAATCATATCACTACTTTGAAATGAGAATCATGTCTTTTGTAACACGTAGATAAACCCATTATTATATTTTGCTTGATTAAAATAAACAAACATAAAATGCTATGCTTTTCAAACATTGGGGATATAAAGTATTATCATAGATAACATAAATTGTTTTCTTTTTACTTGCTAAGTGTCGCGCTAAAAAGTTATACGTAATATATCAACCCGTGTGTCCTAGTAAAACTCTATTTTTTCTAGGACACACGGGTTGATTATACGACTAGCTGGTAAATCAGTTCACAATTCTAATTCTTATACACGCACCAACAAGCATCTATCATAACTTGATATAATATATATGCCTGAAACTGCGGGTTTAGTGAACTATTTATCATTATGCCAAGATAACATGAAAATTATTGTTCAAAATTTTTACTCAAATAAAACTAGGCCGATATTAAAGAAAAACTATATAATTAATAATATTTATGCAAGTGTTTATAAAAACTTACTAATTATATATCTGCTTCTCCATTCATCAACGCTATCCAGCTAATAAACTTTTTCTTTTATCAGATCTTGTTTATTATTTCCTTTTATAAACCCAACTATTGCTTCAAACCAGTTAGCATTCGTCACCGGCTCAAATCGATTTCCAAACGCTTTAAGCCATTCATTAGAAGTTTTTTCCCACCATCTGAGTATTAAAATCAATTCATTTTTTATTTCATCAATGTTCAATTTTATTCTTTCTTGCTTTTCACTTATGCTATTCTGCAGCCCACTGAATTTATCTTTTATACATGCAATTTCCCTACTTATTTCCCCCTTCTTTCTCTGCCAGTTCATTTTCATTTCCTCAAATTCATTCTCAAGCTTTTTTGCTATTCTAATCTTCTTCTCTTTGAACACTGATATATTCAGTTCGGCATTCGATATCCCGCGCAATATTTGTTTTCTCAGAAATACATCGTAGTCCGATATCAATCGCGTTATTATGCTTGTTGTTGATATTCCTATCGTCCTTTTAGTAGGAATGAACTTCTGTTGTTTCTTTAATTCGCTGTACACGTCATCCATGCCTATTCCCACATACGGTATGTCGTCGTGGGCTACAAAATCGATCCTGTGTTTCTTCATGAACTCATCATCCAGCACCCATGGCGCATCCTCGATCACCTCGTCTACATAGCGACAGTGTTTAGCACTCTCATATCTCTCAGCATCCTTCATTACCGTTATTCCCTTCAGTTTGTGTGTCAACGCATCACTGCATATTCCCACCATTAAATACACGTTGGGAAACAAGTTTTTCGCTTGGAATAGTTGTCTTGCGTGTCCGTAATGAAATAAATCGTATATTCCATCGCAATAGATCCTCACAGGTCTATTCTTGGGGATTCTATACATGATGTCTGGATTGAATGTGATATCTTCATATTTCACATCATTTTCTGGATATGTTGCACGCATGTACACATATTCGTCCAAACCCATTTCTGTTTCTGGATGCCTATTGTTATCTTGGCCTGCATTTTCATTATCTTGTACAATGTATTCATCGGTTTTTTCCTTATTTGCATTTGAAATAATACTCATTTCATCTACTTTCCAAGGAATATATATTTCATTATCCTGTATTTGTACATTGATATTAACGTTGTCGTTATTATCCCAATCACTATTAGAACTACTATTAGCTTTATCATTATCTTTCTTTAATTTATTTTTTTATATTATTAAGTTTCATAATTGGGGTATATTAAAATTCATTTAAAACGTCTGAAATTATTAAATTCTTTAAATTAAATATCTAATAACACGTTTTAAAAGTATATTTTCTGTTTTAAAATTCGTTTTGTCTTATGTTATTATAGTATTATTATGTAAATTCATTTCCTATCGTGCTACTATGTCCCATCAACTTATATCATAGATATTAAACTTAACCTATTTATTTGTTCCATTTATTAACTCGTGTTTTTAATTTAGTTCCCATCAATTACTCATAACATTTTTTTTGTTAATGCGAAAATTTTTAATTTATATTTTTTTTAATTTAAGCTTAAATTAAGTTCAAATTTTCTATATTTTTAATCTTTCTATCTTTTCCCCAGTTTTCTGGGTTTTATCAAGGCTGCACTATACTTATCAGTTGTATTTATTACTTAAACTATATCCCAGTTATAATATTACTTAAAATATATTCTATAATAAATCAAATACACGGAATCTAGCTACGACTATTGATATTTTAATAATTTACACTGATTTTTTCAAAAACCTGAATTTCTAAAATCACATTTCTAAGATCGTGAAATGAAATTTTGATCGAAAAAAGGTTTTCAGAAAAACAAAACCAAACCTTGCTAACATATTCCAAATGCTTGTTAATATATTTCAACCAGTGATTGGAGCATTTAAAAGAAAGTAGTCGTTTATTTAAAAACTCAACCTCGACTTTTACCTTTTCATCATCTTTAGTCATTACGAGAAATGAATCTTCAATAGAATAAACGACATTTCCTAGTAAAAAATATCGTAAAGAATGTTTATCAACAAAACAGCTGACAGAAAGGCTGCTAATTTCTTTATAATAACATTTTATAGGGTTTATTAGAGGTATATCAATATATAAATAATCATTAATTGTCTTTTTCAATATTATATCATCCAGTTTTTTGTCTTCATTGAAAGTTGGTTTAATTATTCCTTGATCGTCTACCGATGAATTGGTTCGATCGTCTATCGCTGAATTGGTTCGATCGTCTACCACCGAATTAGTTTTTCCTTCATTAATTTTCTTGAAACATTTAGATATTTTAGAAAACCCATAAAACTCTCCTTCAGGTGATCCAGGTAGTTGACCAATTATAGTATTTGTATCAATTTCATTTAATTTGCAGATTTTAAACGAATTTGATAAGAAAATAAAGTTTGTGTCTAATAAATTTATGTTGGATATGATATCTTCGATATTGATTGTAAATTCAATGGGTTTGTCTATTTGATAAAGAGTATTTGGAATCAAAAGATGAAAATTAGGAGATTCCGGTGATGATATGATCATTTCTGTCAAATTTATGTTGAAAGTCACTTGATCTTTTTCATGGAATATTTTTAACAACATAGAAAATGATTTTTTATCTTTTAAAAATAAAATTGACATATTAAGGGATATAAAAGAGCTTAAAACGTAATATAAAATCTTAAATGGCATATTTATTGATGCTTTCTTAGTTTAAAATAGATAGCATTAATTATAACTTCTCTATCGTATGCTTCTGCACGATTGATATGGTTAGAATTTATCCCATTCACGATATTTACAATATCTCTATTTACTGCATCTCTATTCGCAACGTATCTGTTTAAAGTATTTCTATTTACAGAAATCATAATTATTTATTTAAAAAATCAATTTTTTACAGCGTTAAAAATAATGGCTAAAAGAACAACTGCAGATGAAAAACTTGCGAAAATAACTAAATTCTTTAGAAGCAAACCGGAATTCTACGGATTGAAAGAATTAGAAAAAAATACCAAAAGAATGCGGAATATCAGCAATGCAGGTGCCAGACATACTGCAAAATGCTTTAGATGAAAATTTGATTCATTGTGAAAAGGTGGGATCCACCAACATATATTGGTCTTTCAAGAATGAAGCTCATCATTTTTATATATGTGAGAATGAAAAATGTTTATCTGGGATTGAAATGTACAAAGAACAAAATGAGCTCAGAAAAAAACAATTAAATGTGTTGTTGGCTAGCAATGAGGACAATGAAGAGAGAAGGAATTTGCAGGAAGAGTATTCGAAGCTGAAATTAGAGATGGAAAAATATGAGAGAGGAAAATACATGGCAGAAAATTATTCTAAGGAAGCGTATGATAAGTTAATTAGCGATATACAAGAATATAAAATTAGTATAAATAAAATAATTGATAACATATACGAATTGAAATCGTATATATGCAATAAATATAATTTGGAAAAAAGTGATTTTGATAAAAATTTTAATTTGACAGAAGGATTGGATTACATTGAACTTTGAATTGCATTTTTAAAATAGTTATTTCGAAAATTTTTCAATTTGACAGAAGGATCGGATTATAGTGAATTTTTTAAATCCTAAATTAGTTTTAAATTTTTACTGAAAATATTAAATAGTTGTACGAAGATCGCAAATTAGTTTAAAATTTCACTGTAAATATTTAATTAATAAAGTCATTTAGTTATACTATTATATATAATCTGTATCTATCACGATTATATATAATAGTATAACTAAATTATCATATATAACATAATATTTTAAAACCACTGTGTTATACAAACATATTTGAAAATTAATATAGGTTTATTCTGGTCAATCAGTTTGCCAAAGAAGACGCTCAAAGTATTTAATTCAATTATTATCAAGAAAGAAAAAACAAGTATTCATTAATAAAGATTGACTGGATATCAGCAGAATAAAAAAGTAGTTATAAATAACCAACCCATGCGATACCAGCGGCTTAATTCAGACCCATTTTAAAATATATATATTAGCTTGTTTACTCAATGCATAACATCATACGAGTTTATTTGTAAAACATGCTCATTTAATTTATACAGCGTGTTAATTCAATTCGTAACACCATGTTAATTCAATTAGTAACAGTATTCACTTAATTTGTAACGATATGTTTTATTATTTCTCACAATAAAAATAATTTGTAGTCGAAAAATAAAATAAATTTTTTAAAAATACCCCAAGAATGGCAACAGTAATCTCAATTAATAGAGCTGGTAAAGTTAGAGCGCAAACTCCAGTAGTTGAAAAAAAGGATAAAAAAAGAGCATTGACTGGAAGAGCTGCAGTTAAAGCTAAGTTTTTGAAAAGAAAAGAGATCGGATATTTCGAGAAGAAGGGGAACGTAGCTATGAACTCCAATTTAGAAGCTAAAAATAAATAATTTGTTTTTTTAATAAATTTTAATATTAAATTGGTAGCTGATATTGTTTAAGTGGCGTATATTTTTATTTATTTCTATAAAATAATGTCATTTGTAAATAAAAGAGTATCTTTTATATTTTGCATCCAAGTTGGCTGTAATTTTCTTCTAAAGGAATCTTTTCTGACATAAATTACAAATTTATAATTCTTAAAGTTCCATGGAGTCTTGGAGCGACTTTAAGGATGGTTTGCCATACAAATGTCTTAAAATATCGTAGGGTGTTCAATTACTATTTAAATTTTGTTCATCAAACTATATTTTTAAAAGGTATTCTTTAATCACTTATCGTTTTAAAAAGTATTCTTAATCACTATCATTTTAAAAGGTATAATTCTTTAATCACTTATCATTTTTTAACTTATTTCTCGATCAATCACATTATTTTACAGTCGTATGTTCTATTATATAGCTATTAACAACGCTTTCATTTTACACGATGGAAAAATAATATTTTGAAAAGCTAGGAGCGACTCTATTGTACCTTGTGGGCCTAGATCAATAAATATATTATTTTTTAATATGAATTTGTTTATTACTCGTTTTATTGCGTATAGAAACTCTATAGATTTACTTTCAACATCTTATTAAATATATCACTGTATTATGAGTCTGTGTAGTAATATTTTTTCTACCTGGAATCAAGGCCCAAGTGGTATGATGGGTCTCCAGGGCCTGTAGCTAGGTGGGGGTTTTTAGTGGGTGCGAGTCCCACAGTACTAACACCGGAAAGTGGTCTGCGTAGGCATTTTATCCTCTAATGGCGAAAAAAAATTAATACTTTTTAATTATTTTTACAAAAATTATCTTCATTGTAAATTTTGATCAACTGATACACTTTAAATTTTAATTATTCTTGTATCTTAGCCTCTAAACATTATTCAAGGTTTAATCACTATTTGTTTATTAATATGCACTGCAATTAGCCCATCTCTCTCAATTTTATATATTGTGAGAGTTTCCTGACATTAGGGAGTATAAAATATTGCTATATAAAACATATAATTCTAATTATTATTCATATTATCAAATGCACAGTAATTCTGCTATTTTGCACATTTTTAAAAAAA